>PVJH01011006.1:0-71634 GCA_004026705.1 Nesogale talazaci
TGTGGTGTGACACAGTAAAGGTCCTAGCAGCTCTTTGATAGCAGCCAACTATTACCCAACTATCTATTGCTACCCGTGCTGGCAGGTGTGGGGCTGGGGAGGTGGGGGAGGGGCTGGCTGCTGTATTCCCACTGTTCCTGACAGGGGAGGGAAACCATCAACCAGAGAGCACAAGCGCAGGGTGTTTAGTGGTATAAGGGACTCTGCTGTGGCGTCTTGTGGCTAGCTCTTGGTTGTTCTCAGACAGCCTTGGATGATGACCACTTTTAGACAGCAGTTTGTGTTGACTGCTGTCCACTTAGGGCACAGGAAGTGGTCTCAGATGCTGGCTTTCCAGACCTGGTGCATGGCCAGCAGAGCCCCCACCCCCAACTCCCCGGCAGACATAATGAATTCAAAACATTGCAATGCATCCTCTAATTGACTTGTGGGTGAAAATCAAATGGGGAGGTCTGGGCTGGATTCGAGTACACTGAATCTATTTTCACAGCCAGTCTCCCAGTCTTGGTCTCCTTACCTCTTAATTGCCTGGCCTGACAGCGGGAGCTCTGTACAGGTAGTTCGACCTGGAAGCCATCCTATACCCATCTCCCATTGGTCAATTTTAGAAATCCTTTCAAACAGCCAACTCCTAGTCTTATTATTTTTTAAATTTTCTTTTTGTTTCATTTTTATGCTCATATTTTTATTTTTTGTTTTCTTCTTTGTGCATTTTTTAATTGTTGGAGATATTGCCTTAAGATATTTACAAGGGATTACCCCCAAAAACACTGGAATATTTTTTTCAAATCTACATATTTAATTGCTTTTACAAAACACACTTATCACCTTCAAAATATTCTACATTACCCTTAATACATTTATAAAATCTGTGATGCCATTCTTGGAAACATTTCAAATTCATCTGCTTGGATGGCTGACAACAATATCCTCATGTTTTTCTTCACCTACTTGTCATCAAATTGCTGTCCTTTCATGTCCCTCTTCATTTTCAGATGTAGAAAGAAGGTACACAGAGGATGGGAAGCTGAGTAAGGTGGGGGCAATGGAGGCACCCTCTTTTTGCCCCAAACTGGCACACTAACACTGCTATGTGAGTAGTTACATTGTCAAGGTGGCAAAACCAGCCCGTCTGCCACAAAGCAGGCTTTTGGAGCACACATTGTTATGCAACCTTTCCAGAACCCCTAAATAAAAACTTGTTGAAGGGTATGACCTAATGGTAGGTACTCCAAATGCACTGTGAGTCAAGATGTTCTTCCCTTCAGGAAGTTGATGGACATCCACTAAGAGGTTTGTTATCGGTCTACATTTCACATTTTTGGAAACAAGAAAACAACTTGTACAGTTGAGTTTTTTCCCCACAACGCTGTCCTCGTAAGGCCTGTTCAACATCATAACATCTTTTGCAGGAATTTTCCTGAGTCGAAAACTCAATTTCATCGCAGCATGCTATTCTCTTACATTGACCATGACAAAAAATGAGATTCAAGTGAAACTGATTTTACAGAAAAGTTCACTGTGACCAGATAGAACGTTCCCATGCGATGACACACTGGGTGCACTAACTCAGAGTGAGTTGCTCGATCCTCATCTAGTGGGACAAATACATACTATGAAAGCTCCACTCTTGCAAGCGCAATTCTGAGGTTTGAGGGATGCCCCTTATATTTGGGGCCCTTATTTTATCACATTTTTAAATTTATAAATTGACTCTGGAGTCGTACATTACCTTGTCCCAAAGATTTTTGGTAGATTGTCATTTATTGAGGTTGCATTCAAGCAATTAAAAAATATATCAACTACGCAGCAGTTTTAAAGTGAGCATTGTTTTGATTTTTTTCCCTAAGTTTTCGTAATCTTGAATTCTAGTCAATAATGCTCTTGTCTAAGATGCTTTAAAGTAGCTTTTAAGATTATTGAAGCTTTATTTGTGGCCCATGACAGTTTATTCTGGAGGATGGTATATGTGAGCTGGGTATATTTTGAAGTCCTCTTTGTCTATTAAATCAACTTGGCTGATTGTGTTACTTAGCTCTGCTGTGGCTATGTTGAGTTTCTAGCAGTTCTTTCCTTTATCAAGAGTGGTGTACTGATGCCTTCGACTATTATTGTTTAGCACTTGGATATTGGGTTTTTTTCCCCCATATTATAATGATATGCATGCTACTGTGATTCTGGTGGCTAAGCTTCCAGTATTTCAGATATGAGCAGGGACACTTATGTAACCAGATTTCTATAGAAATTCCAGACTAAAAGCAAACTACAAAAAATGACTAATGTATTCACTTCTAAGAGATTACCAATGGAAACCCTTGAATAATATTGGAACGTTATCAATCATGGTGCTTGAGAATGAGAATCTCAGGTTGGAAGACATTAAAAATACAGCTTGGAAAGAGCTGACCCTTAAGAGTGCAGTGCATTTTAATGAAGTGTTTGGAGTTAAGCATTTGGGACATAGATTTGATGTTGGTCATGGTTGAAAATGAGAAGAGAAAATTTCCAACGTATATCAATAATCAGAATGTGTAATATACTAGATACCTATCCAAAACTAAACAATCAGAATTCATGAAATGAAATACTAAATATAAAGGCAATAGAGTACTGAAATGGACTGTCACTGTCCATTTTGAGACAAATAATCATATGGTTTCCTGTACCAGGAATGACAAATCTCTAGAGGAATGAAATCATATTCTTTATTGAAAAGAATATTTCCAAGTTCCATCCTAAAGTACATCACTGCCCGTGATAGAATAATATCTATGTGTGTACAAGGAAGTCTGTTTAATACAATTGTTAGGTGTCTGGGATGGCTTTCCTCAGTTGTTGCATCTCACTGATGAAGGCATTCATGCAGCAGAATCACTTGTTGTAACCCAAGGACCAGTTATGAGGGAAAGGGAAGTTTCAGGTATTGCCATCTCAGATTGTACACACTCTCCCTGGAAACTACACAAGGCCGTGAGGGGGACTGTGCAAGTTCTCATGACTGAAGATGGCCAGTTCAGGGGAGTGTGCAAGACCACATGGAAGAAATACAGAACAAGAGTACAGAAGAAGAGAATGACTGCTCTTGCTCTCTGCTTCATATACCCTGCAACCACACCTGAGGGGGTGGGGTTGAGTTTAGGTGCATCTGTGATGCAATGTTGATGGTGTGTAGTGTGTGTCCCCAGGTTGACCTTTACCTTGCCTAAGTGACTTTGGTCTGGACCTTCCCAGCTTTGAATTATACCCTTAGGTGACGAATGTGTGCCTGATTTATTTGAAATCCCTTTATTGTGACCTGACCTTCTAATTTTTGTTTAGCTTAGGCATTCAGGGGAGACAGCCCTCTCTGGTTGCAAGCTTCTACCTATCATAACTCTGATTCAAATTGCTACACCAATTACTAAAGCCAGTAATGAAGAAATCTTAACAACTTCTTCATTCTGAGTTTGATTAAATATGCAATCAAAATTCATTCATGGATATTGGCAAGTAAAACATAAAATGGCAAACCAAAAGATTAGATTGGTGGTTGCTACAGAAGACCTTGGAGATAGAAAGTAAACTAGGGATTATGTGATAGAATATTGTAAAGTAACAAATGGTTTTTGACAGACATAATTCAAAGGGAGCAAATCTGTTGGAAGAGACCATAGAGATACTCAGTATTAGTAGCACAAATAAGGTCAGAGACAGACTATGGAACAAATTATTAATTACGCATATGAAAATTTCAGATTGAACCTGAAGGAAATTAAACCAAGTTCAAAAGAGCAAAATATGACCTTCATTATATTCTACTTGAATTTAGATAACTTTTCAAGAAGATATTTGCAGCATTAAAGTTCAAAGACCTGACAAGCTGGAAGTCATTAAGAAGATTATACATGGGGAAAAAAAGGTCGTTATAAAAAAAAATGAAACTTGCTCTTGATTAAACAAGAGATTGTTGAAGTAAAGGAACTAAATAGAAAATTTCAAAGTCAACTTGAGAAATCAACAAAAGGTATTTTAATGAAATGTAAAAAGAACCCGAGAAAGAAGAACATATTTAGAAATTATCAAGGTGAAAAAAAATGAAGAAAAAAATCCAAGCCCCAATTTTTAATATTGAAGCATTCTGTGGGCAAAATATTCAATGACTCGGGAAGCATAAAAACAATATAGAAGGAATGCCCATATTCACTGCCCCCAAGCAAACTAATGGTATTGAAGGAAGAAGTCTAAAATGCTTCCTAGACATTAGTCAAAACAAGACTCCAGGAATTGATGAAATGCCAATTGAAATGTTGCTTAACCCTGACAACACAATGTAAGGACTTACTCATCTACGCCAAGGAGTTTAGAAGACAGGCTCTTGGTCAACTGACAGTAAGAGCACCATAACTGTGCTTATTTCAAAGAATGGTGACCCAATAAAATGAGAAAATTACCCAGAAATATCAATACTATTGATATTTCTATTGATCAATATTTCTATTTATCAATACTTATATTGATATATTGCTATTTCTATATATCAACACTATTGATGTTGATAAGCACTTCCTATTGAACAATCAAAGACTTCAGATTTCATTATGAACTGCTATTCAACACAGAGAAGGAAAAACCCTCAAAAGTGGACCAAAAGACAACAGCATGACAAATGGTTAAAAAAAATGAACCGAAAATCAGAAAATTGAATTTTCCAATAAAATATTTTATTTTACCTGAGGCCATCATCACTGTTTATGGAAGCAGTAGTTATGAAGATGCATTTGGTTGGTGAAAGATATTAAAAGCATCATGAAATTCCTTCAAAGTGCATAAGTTTCTTGAGAATAATTCTCTTTAAAAACAAGGATGGTAAGATTGAGAGCATATTAACAGGTGCTATCAGTCTCTAGAAAAGGACACATGCTTGGTAAAATAAAAGGTTAATGTAAAAGCCGTAGACCTTTTTCAATGCCATAGTTCAAAAGGATATATTCTTATTATTCATTGACCAGTTTTATCATGTATAAAAAAGTGCTTGAAAAAACCATGTCTTGGGTCTGATTACTTTAGTCCATAAAAATGACATCTTTGCTTTTCAACCTGAGGTTAAAGACATCATGTGAAGCAGGTTTACCCAATGCTGTTTAATTTCTTGAAACCATTGTTATACAGTCTTATATATGATCAATTATTAAGGTAGAGTACTTATCAAGCATGCAATTGTTTCCTTAGTTTTATGCATTGTTAGTATGAGTCAACACCGGCTTGATTACTTCAAACCATTTATTATTTCAAACCACTTCTCTTCCTACAGGTGTTATTCAATCTTTATGGCGGCTTGTATGTAATTGCTTGAAATAGGAGCACTCATTGTTTCAACTTAATGACTTGTACTCCACTCATTTCCTCCACGAAGGTTCACTAATGAAGATTGTGTTAGTCTGGGTAGAGTAGAGGAACAAATTCAAGGACACGCATATCGATAAAAGGAAAGGGTTTATATACAAAAGGAATGTGACACTGAGAAGGCATCCCAGCCCAGTCCGGTTCATAGTCATAAGTCCGATATTAACCCATATGCCCGAAATCAGTCTATAAAGTCTCCTTTCGACTCACAAAGTCACAAGACAGTGGGTGCAGAATCACGGTGCTGGCAGGGGTCTCCCCATGTCTCCTCGCTTCCAGGGCTCAGGGTCTATCAACAGCATGCAGCACCAGCTTCAGAGGTCTGGCTCCATCAGGGCAAGGCTGTGTGGTCTCTCTGCTGGCTCCTCCAACTTCTCGGATGCTGCCAGCTTGTCTTTTTCGTGATTCAGCGTCTCTGAGACTAACTCCCAACAACTGGGGATGATAGCTTTTCATCTTCACGAGGGAAATATCGCAGGATTTCCCAGATGTCTCATGAGAAAGCCATGCCCACATAGAGGCCTCATTGGCTACTCAATGGCTATGTCCAGATTAACAGGCTAGACTCCACCCTTACATTTCAATCACAAAATTAACATAAACATATGACTGCCACAAAGATCATTCTAAATTTTTTGGGAGGGCATCACTGCCCTCAGGTGGTCGTGGGAGCTAGCCAGCTCTGCTCCTGAGAGCCGCTGCTGGATTTGAACCGACAAGCCTGCGGGCCACAGTCCTGCACTCAACCGCTTATGCCACCGGGGCTGAGCCCCATTTTAAATTTTTTATATTAATTGTACCATTGTATTTTCTAGTTTCCTTGTTGCCTCTTTCCCTGTATAAAATCCCTTTATCTAATTTGTTTAAACCCCTAATTTTGTACATTTCTTCTTAAATCTTAAATCAATTAATTTCATTTTATTTCAAAAGATCCTACTTTTTGTAATTTAAATATCATAATACCCAAGACATCAACCTCGGGAACATTTTTACCTGACTGTTTGTACTCTTTTCAGAATAAAATAACCAACATCCAAATTTAAATTGCCAGCAAGTTGCTCAGCTTTCCCCTATCAATGTATTTAGCAGTTTTACTTTTTTCCTTAAAATCTATGTTTATAAATATAACTAATGAATATGCATTTTCTGATGATGTCCGAAAGGACATCAGGTTTTTGTGTCAAAAAAAATTAAATTTGCATTTAACAAATAAATCGAGTCCTCTCTATTTTACCTTAATGGATTATATCATGTTTACTTTACTCAACATTTCAAGGCCCAATTAATATTTTCTTCCCTCATTTATTGTGACAGTTTTTCAAGATGTTGCCTTTTAAGAAGAGGTGGTGATAATGGGTTAGACAGTAGATCTCTGTGTGTTGGTGAAGTGTTCTGTTTGGCTGGAAAATGTTAAATGTGCTCTTTCTTGACATATGGTTAAAAAAAAGTAGAACAACCAGCCATGTTCTTAACAAGCTTTGTCTTTGTAACCTTGACTTCTACAATATGAAGACTTTATACCACTTTATACAACTGCGTTCTCAATAGCAGTTTTAATCTTCCTCATTTATACATATCAAAGATGAAAGAATCATTAAAAGTACTTTTCTCAAAAAAAGGTACTTTTCTCAATACTTTCATGTGGCTATATGTTTAAATGCTTATTAAATTTTAACTATTTTTAGATCATAATCCACATATCATATAATTCAATGCTTCAATCACTCTCAGAAGTGTTGAACAGTCACTACCACACTCAGCTTGAGGACATTTTCTTCCTTCTTGTACTCGGGTTCGTTAGCTCCCCAGGACCCCAAGTTCGCACACCCTTACTCTAGCTATTGTGTCTATAGGTTCACCCAACCTGGATTTCATATGCTGGGAAACCTAGAAAAATGCAAACCAAGAGACTAGAAGGTTACCATAACAAAATACAACACAGTTTGCTCTAGTTTTTAATATTTTATGTTTTCTTTAATTGTGAGTTGTATTCAAAATAATACTGGATAGGCCTAAAATGCTATATTAAACTAGGAATAAAATTATTTGAATTATAATGATATGAGGGTCATTTTATCACATTGGTAGATGAAATAATAATGAGAATATTATGAGGAAAAAACAGAATGGAAAATAAGACTTTTTAAAAACTTTAAATATTTAAATTAAATATCATAATGAAGGAAGGAGGATATGATCATAAGTAAGAGATTGTCAAAAGCATTTCTTATTTCATACAGCATCAGACTTATAATACTTTTCTAAATGAGTGATTATAATCTGAAGAATTTGCTGAGGATTACTTTGTGGTCAGCAGAGTAGAAAAAAAGCTTTTGATATTCAGGAGGAGAGTGGGGAAGGTCGAGTTTGTGTTCAGATGACAAGAGACTTATAAAAGCTTGCTGAAAATATGCTGATAAAATACATTTTACAGGAGGAAAAGTGTCAAAGAAAATATTAACAATACTATTGCATTATTTTTGTATTATTTTAGTTTTCTCAAATTACTATCCTGTGGCTGGTTTTTAAGTAAAATAACCTTTGTACAGAAAACTAAAGACCAGAGTGGCTCTGTTGCCATGGTTGCACAGATAGAGAAACTATTTTGTGTATTACAGAGAAGGAATTTGGTGCAGAGGGATATGGACCATAGCAGAGAGGAAGGTACACAACATGACTAAAAATCATCCATTATGATCTGACCCTTTTTCCTGGGGACAATCCTTTTTGTTTTGATTATTAGGTTCCATCGACTCAGTGCCCACACATTGCACCCCTCAGTTAATGATATGTGTGAAATGCAGGAAAATAAAATGGGCTGAAACAGGAATATTGGATTGCAGGCTTTATTGTCAAACATGTCCTGTGGCGCTTCTCCAGAGGGGAGGGAGAGTGGAAAAGAAGAGTGAAGGGGAAGCAGAAGCAGAATGGAGGGAGATTTGGAGATCAGAATGGAAAAGCCCTGAAATAAGGAATGACAGACAATTGCTATATCTTCAGGGGTGATGGTTAATACCTTCAGGGCTATAGGAGAACAGTGTATCCTCCTTTCTGGTACATTTGAATGAGGTGTGGGGGGGGGCAGCGGGGGGTGGATCTTACATGTAGGGAAATTTTTTTTCACATTCACAGGAGGTTTGGGGAGGAACAGAGGGTTTGCAACAAGAGCATGAGAAGAATGGCTAAGCGTTGTTTCACACTCAACTGAATCCATCATTCCTGCCTATTGATAAATTGGAATAGGGCCAAAGGTCTCATTTTCTCTGTTTCCTGCAGAACAGAGGCGGTAAGGGGTCTGTACTTGCCCAGTCTGTGTATGGAGCCATATACAGCTCTGTGCAGGCTTGATTGATGAAGGAATACATACATTTTTGCACACGTGCAACAAGTTTTGAAAACAGCAAAACAGAGAAGGGGCCCCAAACAAAGAATTACACATATTAAAATTAACAGATCCCAGGAGTAACAGAAGCCATAGGACCCAAGATTTTCAAGAACCAAAAATGTTTTTCCACATATGCCCCATGTCTCCCTAATCTCTTTAGTTGGAGTGGAATACCCCCTCATATTTCTCATATTTCCCTCTTGTACATTACACATAATATTCAAAAGAGTTGCTGAGAGCTGCTGAGGCTAAGCAACTTTTTTAAAATACACCTATGCTACCTATAGAAGCAGTATGTAATTATAAGAATAAATTTAGGACCAAGAGTAAGTAGCACGGCTAGGCTCAAAATTACACTATGTAAAATGCTTTGAACCCAGGCACAAGGATCTAGCCTCTCCACACCATCTCCCATTTTTTCTAATTCATCAGAGTTAAGATATGACTTCAATTCATTCTAGGATGTACCAAAAATTTTCCTCCTCAGCTCAATTAGGTGTAAAGAAATGTTTCCCTTAAATCCCTGTAAACTATTCCAAATTAAAGCCCAATCATGGAAGACTACATTATATGGCTAAGGTTATTAGGCAGAGATTAGTAATATTCCAAGCACATTTCAGCAGTAATTGATTTTAGGAGTCCATGATCTTATCTCCTAGCCACAGAACAGTCTGTTGCAATTTGGCCACTTTTTCTTTAGGTTTGTCATCTCTTTGCCTGTCTGGTCCATAGTTGGCCACATTTGTACAAAATGTTCAGTTTTGATAGTTTCCTGCAATGCTGTTCCCGCAACAGCAGTATTGGTGACCATCACTATGAATCCAAGGATAGCGACACTGATCATACCCAGAAATCGAAGGCATCGTTTAATAGCTCCAACATTATCTGCAACATTGATTTTGCTCAGCGCTGCTTTCCTTTCTGCGATTCATCTGCACGGGCACCCACACATCCAGCGGCCCATTAAGATGAGGACATTATCTTTAGGGAGGTCTATAAACAAAGTATGATTAAAGCAATTATTCGGTCTACACGTAGAGCATGTGACACTGAGTATAGTCTCATCAGTTATGCACTTTCCAGCAGTGAATGCCTGGAGCATCTTTACACAGGAAACTATCTGTGTTGCCTTTTTTTATGTGTACATAGAGCCAGACTGATCAGTACTAGTAAAGTAACCTATATATCCTACTACAGGTTTAGTGGTGAGAGGTATTTTCCATGGGTCTCACTATTTGAGTCTTTTTAGGATTTTAACAATGAAGGATGAGGATAATCACTTGCTGCAAAATCAGATTCTTCAGAGAAATTTATGAGATTTTCTATGAGGGCCCCACTCAATAATTGTGATGGTGTCATTTCTAAAAACTTTTACATGAGGCTCCTTTGAGACATTTGAGTCCAGTGGCAACAAAATTCCTGAAACTCTTAATTTCACAAGTTTTCACATCTCCTTTCCCCTCCGTGGTGGTGAAGTTCTCATTTTCTGTAAATGTGTCTCCTATTATGTAGAAACCTGTATAAGATAGGGTTCTCTAGAGAAACAAAACCAGGACACTAGTAATTCTATATATTTATATAGATAGAAAGATATTTAACATAAGAAATAACCAGTTAACTAATCTATAAAGCAATACAAATGGTTCAGTGCAACTCATTTGCATGAGACAGCTAGTACACTGGCAGTCTGAGTCTTGAGGCTTGCCGAATAGTCCTCTGTAGAGCGATTCAGGCTATCCTGCCACAAGCAGCAAACAGCAAGGCAGGTGACCAACAGTCAGCCTGATGACAGGATCCAATAACCCCTAGCTCCAGAGATGTATATTCCAGGAGAGTGGCGAAGCAGGGCTTGACGGAACCTCAACTCAAAGTAAGATAGTCCACGGATCAGGTGTTCCATGGGTAGTGTAGCTTGTAGATCGAGGCACAGGACAAACAAGGCAGCTGGCTGGTCCAAAGATTCAAGAGCAAGAGAGTGAGGTGGGGATCGCTGAGCCATTTGTTTCTCTACGCTGCAGTCAATCTCACGTGTTCATTGACCATGTTCATAACAAACCTCCCTATCTTCTTTGGCCATGTTGGCTTAAGAAAGCTACCTATCACAAAAGCACTCTCAGTGTTGTTAAACATCAGTCAGTTACTCTAAATTTGTGGTTTAATGGATAGACAGCTATGACTGATTCCCAGGGCATAAAAGGAAGATCTCAAACTTAGGATAAAACTAAATCCCTCGTATTCTTTCTTGGGGTGCATGGCTAATCTCTCTCTCCAAGGACCTGGATCCAAACAGAATCATTCACAAATAGACAGGACCTGTGCGAGTCCAGTCTACAATTTCCAGTAGGGGTAAATGAGGAACATAAGCCCGATAAGTATGATTAGCACATATCTCAGTGGTGACAAATATAACTGTCATCATTGTTTGAAACATACTCTTAAGGGTCATCAGTCTTCAAATATTTGCAAACATCACTTCTTTTCAGTACTTTATCAGTTTTACCTATTTCTAGAAGGACTCCTCAAACTATGGCCTGTGGGCCACATGTGGCCCGTTGAGGACATTTATCAGGCCCACTAGGTGTTTTTGCTGCTGCTGCTCTCTTGCTTAGCAGTCAACTCATCCCAGAGCCACAGTGAATTTGCTAATAGTTTTTTTTTTAATTACAGTCCTGCCTTCCAAAGGTCTGAGGGACCTCTGGCCCTCTGTTTAAAAATTTGAGGAGCCCTGGAGGGCCTTTTTGTTGTCCAAAAGTTAGAAGTTATTGAAAAACATTGGGCAACATCCAGGAATGGTTTAACTTGATGTAAAAGGGTTGGTGGCCCAGACAGCAGAGGGCTGGGTAACATTCCAAGTGCCCGGGTTAACTGGAGCAGGAGGTAAAGGAGGTGAATTGGTGGGATTTCAGGATGCTAGGTTTATTTTGGAAGGAAATGGAGACGGGAAGAGTGGTGCAGCTTCCAAGAGAAGCAATAAGTTTGGGGCTTAGGAAGCCCTCAGGAAGTGAAAAGTTACTTTGTTTTTGAATTTAGTAAGAATGTCTCAGGTGGTGCATTGAAGCATGTCAGCCATGTTTGCATGCTCACAACCCCTTGATGACCCTAAACCCTCCTCCCCCACTGCTGTCATGAACATCCACAATATGATGCCCAAGGATATGGTGAACACGCAGCATTGCACCTGCTGTGCATCCCAGAGGGTTACCAGATGAAGTGCTATTTCTAGCTTGGCCTCTCCTTGGCCCAGTTTTTTACTTCATGAACGACGAGACCGGGAAGATTGCAGGCTCCTCATTTGCCAGAATGGAGGAAGACCTAGATGACACACTCGTGCACCCGTTAGGTCGCTGGCTCTGAAGCACTGGCACTGTTGCCTTACCCAGGCTCAGAACCTAATGGATCAGGCCTCCCGAGCTGTGATTGAGAATTTCAGTGCTAAACATGACTCTCTGCACACCAGGAAGAGGAACCGGGCTGCCTTCCAACACCCTCAACTTCCAGATCAGCGAAGTTGAGCCCCAGTACTATGAGGAGGGGGAAGACGCATATGTCATGAAGAGGGACCACACCCCGGTGTTAGATGAGCTGAGGTTGCAGCTGGAACTGAAGGAGAAGGGCAGGCTCATGGTGCTGGGGCCTATTGAGAACAAGAACAAATTACTGCCAAATTGAGGCAAGGTCTTCCAGGAGGATAGTGGTGTGGATGGCAAGTTTTCAGTAAGGTCAGCCAGACCACAGAGAACAGGGAGGGCAGCTCAAAGGCCTCCAATTCTGCCTTGTAGAGTCTGACGAAGTCGCAAGTTTCACTGGATTGAGCCCCATTTTGCCCTGCCTATTCTATTGTCCAGTAAAATTCACCAGTGTCCAGAGGGTGAGGTGGGAAAGAATATCTCTGACCAGTAGGGGAACAGGGCATTTAGGGATGACTAGAAACTTATGTGAGAATTGTACATTTTAAAGGCTACCTATAAAAGTGCTTGTGTAATGAGGGGTTTTGATCCTATAACTTAGACTCCTATAATAGTCGTGGATGCTAAAGAAGTTTGTCCCAGATGTTTAGGTAATGTTGAATAAGTACAAAAGGGAAGAGATTATGATTATAACCTTGGGCTTGAGAATAGGTGATCTCAGTGGGCCCATTTACCCTGGGCACCGTCTGTCTTCAATTGCCAAGCCAAGAAACTCTAGTAAGGAAACATCTCGAACCAGAGACCCTGGGCATGTTACAGAAGAGACTATCCATCCTACACTTTGTCTGAGAGGTGTCCAACTGTCCATTGTCCCCCTGGCCCGCAGTGTGAGCATGGCTTTTGTGGGGGACGAGAATGGGAACATTTGAAGCACCAGTGGCTAACAGGCCTATGGCCCAGTGTCAATAAGTATGAATTCACCCATATTTTCCAGAAGGGGCATTATCCAACATCTGTTAGTTAGCTTTGTCTCTTTCTAGTTTATCTAATTTTTCCTGTTTTTCTTATTCAAAACCTTGAAAACTGCCTTGAGAAGTTGTACTCTGTGGAGTGTCGGGACTGTGGCAGTCATGTGCTTATGTTAATTTCGTGATTGAGATGTAGGGGTGGAGGCTAGCCTGTTAATCTGGAGATAGCCATTGAATAGACAATGAGGCCTCTGTGTGGGTATGACTTTCTCCTGATGCATCTCGTGAAGAGGAGAAGCTATCTCCCCAGTTGTTGGGAGTTAGTCTCAGAGACGATTAATCATGGACAAGATAAGATGGCAGTATCTGAGGAGCTGGAGAAGCCACATGGCTTAGCCTTGTTGGAGCCAGACCTCTGAAGCTGGAGAGGCCACGTGGAGATCCCTGCCAGTGAGGAGTTGCTTCTGCCACCACTGGATTTGTTGATGAGCCCTGAGCCCTGGAAATGAGGAGCCATGGGGAGACTCCTACCAGCGCTGGGATTCTGCACCCACTGACCTGTGACTTCGTGAGTCAGAAGGAGACATTATAGACTGGTATCGGGCATATGGGCTAATATTGGACTTAGGACTTTGAACTGGACTGGGTTGGGATGCTTTCTCAGTGTCCTATTCCTTTTGTATATAAACCATTCCCTTATATCCATATGTGAGTCTATGTATTTGTTTCTCTAGTCTACCTGAACTAACACAGGGACCTTCCTCTAACTTTTTAAGTTTTCTTGTTTATTTCAAAAGGTAATTGTGAAATAAAGGGTGAATGAAATAAAATGGTCCCCGCTAGTGGTTGTAGGATCAACTTTGGTTACCTCATTATGTAAAGTCTCTCAGAGGCAAGTTAGAAACTGGGCAGAATTTTCTTCTGGCTTCTGGAGGATTTTTCTAGCCTTGTCATAATTGACTGCCTGATTAGCCATATTTTTCAAGTTCTCATTGAGATGTATAACCATGTAATCTCAGAAAGTGTGGTCCACATGGGTGAGCGGTAGATAATTCTAGTTAGAGTCCTATTAGGGAACTGCACCAAAGCCCACTGGTCTCTTCAAGTCCTGGGCATGAATTTGATTGCCTCTTTGCTTAGCCACTATCCAGACTCTCTCCATGTCTTTCGGGGATAAGGTGGTTATAAGAATAATACAAAGTCCATAGTAGGTAAGTTTGTATGACTGAGTCTGATATTTGAACTCTTTAATATAAGTGTCCAGTTCAGAGGGAAAAGCTCCCAGATATTTCTGCAGAAAAGATGTCAGAAAGAAAAAGTGATATAGACTTTAATCAGTCCCTCAACAATCACCACTTCACGGAGTGGAAGAAAGGGAGCAGGGTTGAAGGTAGCATCTTCAGGTCTTTAGCCGTAGAGAGCTGACCGTGAACTGAAGAAGAGGTGAAGGAGGCAGAGGAGCGGGGAGTTAGAACAGAAGATGGCCGAGGTGGGAGGGAGATGGTGATGATGAAGAAGAAAGAGGAGGGGACATTTGGTAGTTGATGTTGAATCAGAAAATGGAGAGTGGGAGAAGGCAGAGGCAAGGGAAAAGGAGTTGGTGGATTATTGCAAAGCAGATTGGTGGAGTGGCAGGAGCTGAAAGGTTAGATATGTTGTAAGGGGGAGGAGAGTAAGCTGGTGCAGAAGAAGTGCAGCTATAGGCAGAGCATAGTTGAAATGGTCAAATAGAGATACATTGTCTGGGAGGCTTTTTTTTCCCTTGAACCAGCAGAAATTGTGTGGTGGGACATTTTTTCCCATAGATGGGTGAAAGCAGAGAAGGAAGAGAGCCTGCAAATAGGGAATTTCTAGGAATATGCTGTTACACTGACAAAAATTATGAAGATCTCAGAGGATTTTTAAATCAAGATTGCCATCTTGTGGCCATTTTGAGTTATTGTCCAATTTGTACTGAGACTGGATTTTATTACAAAGAATTGGATATTTTGTTTTAATAACTGGATTAAGACCCAGGTAAATCTCAGTTTAGTTTTGAGGCTGCCGAGGTTGGTTATTCCCCATGGTAAGGGGCGGGAAGTCCAAGTGATGTGTGTGAATGAAATTTGAGTTTTTGAAGAAGTGTAGCTGACTCCTGGAGCAGCCTCTGCTAGACTTTGGATCCCCATAAAAGGGAGTAGTCAGGGGAACAAAACAGTAAGGCGTCTGCTCTGATTGCAACCCAGGTTCCAGGGGCATAGACTATCTCCAACCTGGCTCAAGCATTTTCCATAGGGACCTTTAAAAGCTGTAGAGATGGGCAGAAAACACCAGAAGGGAATCTCGAATGTATACTCACCCAGAATTAGCCGGTGTATAAATGCTGGAATTGCAACAGCAAATACAGAAGGTTCCTTTAAAGCACCCATATGGTTAGGTCCCGGAGGGGCAGGCGTGAAGCTGAGGCAATCAAGAAAGCTTTGTCATAGTCTGGCTCTGCTTTCCTCACAGGCTTTGGCACCAAATGTTGGAAAACGTAACTAATGGAAACATGAATATTAATATCAGGTTATAGGTTTTATTGACAAATGAGTCCTACCAAGCTTCTCCAGAGAGTAGGGCAAGAGGAAAGAGAGAGCACATGGCAGGCTGGAGGGTGGTCTGACAAGCAGAATGGAGAAGCCTCAGAACAATGGAATCACACACTAATATACCTGCTGGTCAGTGACTAATTGCTAAGTGTGGGAGATCACTCTGTGTCATTCTGATTGGCACTTATGAATCCGGTGGGGGTCACACGGTAGGGTCCGCTGGCAGCATTACTAAGGACAGCAGCAGACATTTTTTTTTCTATTTACAAGACTTATTGCACCCATCTTCCCATCTGATGAAGTGGCGTGCCCAGCCCATTGGAGCTATCAACACCCACCAGAACTGTGCATGGGAACTCTCCTGTCTAAGAGCTGTAGACACGCCAAATACTGGAATTGATCCTTTGTGGACGCTTTTCCTGCTCTCTGGATTCTGCTGTCAGAAGACGCAGGTGTCTCTCTCTGTCTCTGTCTCTGTCTCTCTCTCTGTCTTTCTCTCTCTCTCTCTCTCTCTCTCTCTCTCTCTCTCAATACATTCTGTATTTCTTTTCTTTTTTGTTTTTGTTTTTTTCCTTTTTAGATCATTTTATTGGGGGCTCACACAGTCCTTATCACAATCCATACATATGTCCATTGTGCCCAGCACAATTGTATCTTTGTTGCCATCATCATTCTCAAAACATTTGCTTCCTGTTTGTGTCCTTGGGATCAGCTTCTTATTTTTCCCCTCCCTCCCTGCCCCCACTTCCCCACAAACCCTTGATAATTTATAAATTGTTATTATTTTGTCATGTCTTACACTGTCTGATGTCTCCCTTCACCCACTTTTCTGTTGTCCATCCCCCAGGAAGGGAGTTACATGTAGAGCCTTGTGATCTGTTCCCCCTATATACCTCACCTTCGTCTCACTCCCGTGGTATTGCCATTCTCATTATTGGTTGAGGGGTTTATCTATCCTCGATTCTCTTGTTTCCAGTTCTTATCTGTACCAGGGTGCATCCTCTGGTGTAGCCAGATTTGTAAGGTAGAATTGGGTTCATGATAGTATGGGGGTGGGGGTGGGGCAGAGGAAACATTTAAGAACTAGAAGAAAGTTGTGTAATTCATTGTTGCTACCTTATACCCTGAAACCTCCCCCAGACCCTTCTGTGAGGGTTACTTACAGATGGACTTTGGGTCTCCACTCTGCACTCCACCTAATTTGCAATGATAAGATTCTTTTGTTCTTTGATGCCTGAAACCTGATTCCATTGACACCACATGATCACACAGGGTGGTGTGCTTCTTCCATGCGGACTTTGCTGCTTCTCAGCTAGATGACCACTTGTTTATCTCCAAGCATTTAAGACCCCACACACTATCTTTTGATAGTCAGCCACCATCAATATTCTTCAGCACATTTAGTTAGGGACCTGCTTTGTCTTTGGTGTTCATGTCAGGAAGGTGACCATCATGGAATGCCAGTCTAATAGCACAAAGTGTTCTCCACTTTTATTCATCAGTTCTTTCTTTCCTCACTGCTGGGTCTCTGCCATAAGTCTCTCTCTACAATAAAAAACCTCAGGCAGTGACTGCAACAAGAGAAGACAACATTAACTCCTTCCTTGTCAGACTCTGTTTAATTTGTTAGTGGGTCTGTATTAAATCTAATATTCTCTTCCTTTTTGTAACAGCAGCTTTCATGGTTGTTTATACCTTTTAGGGTAGCTAATTCGCTAGCTTTAGACAAAGGGTCACTTCTAACCTTTCTTTATCTGGCTATTCTTTACTCACTCCATTTCCTTTGATTTCCTGTTACCTACAAATTTCACCTCCTTCAATAGATTTTTTATATAGATTTTATTGGGTGTTCTTACAGCATTTAATACATTGTTCGTATTAAGCATATTTGTACACCTGTTGCCACATTCATCTACATTATCTACTTGAACCCCTTCAGCATAAGCTCCTCTTCCCCTCTTTCCTCTAGTTCTTTATTTTTTAATTCCAACTCCCCATATTTCTCCTTCCCCCTTCTCCTCCCCCATGAACTTCCAATAATTTACAAATTGTTATTACCTTTTCATATCTAGCACTGTCTAGTGTGTCATTTCACTCACCCCATTCACCCCCTATTGTCCCCACCCCAGAAAGGTCACACATAGATCCAAGAAATTTGTTCCCCCTTTCTATTCCACCATCCCTCCACCCTCCCAGTGTCACCAGTCCCCACTAGTCTCAAGGAATTATCTATCCTAAATTTCCACCTTTTCAACTCCAGTATGCATCCCCTGGTCTAGCCAAATCTGTCTGGCAGAATTGGGATAATGATAGTCAGTGGGAGGGAGCATTTGAGAACATTTCATTGCTACTACACTGTACCTAGACTGGCTCACTACAACCCCTCTGTAAGAGGATGTCTCTTCACTTATTGATGGGCTTTGGGACCCCAATCTGAACTCCCCCTCATTTATAATGATATATTTTTTAGGTCTTTGATGCATGATACCAGATCCCTTTGACACCTCGTGGTCATACAGACTGTTGTGCTTCTTCTAGGTGGGCATGCGTCTTAGCTAGATGGCCACTTATTCACCTTCATGTCTTTAAAACCACAGACACATATCTTTTGATAGCCGGGCACCATTAGCTTTCTTCATCACATTTGCTTATGCACATATTTGTCATCAGCGATCATATCAGGAAAGTGAGCATATAATGTTATGATTATTAGTTCTGGAAACCTGATAATTGATCCCTTTGGTATCTCTTGGCCCCATAAGATTTATTAATTAAGGGTCTCATTCTGTCTCTTGTCTCTGAAAGACCTAACAGTATGGATTTTTTTCCCCTATACCTGGGAAGGTGTGGGGAGGCATAATGTTTTTGTGAACAAAAGCTTGGGAAGAATGGCTAAGTGTTATTTTACACTCAGCTGGACCCTTCACGACCTATTTTTTGCAACCACTGTGTCAGTTCACTTGTTAAGGGTTTTCTATATTCCCATTCCTTCTTAGTTTACTGAGTAATATTTCAGGGACTGAGCTATCCTAACAATATATCTAAAGTACATAGCATGGGGTCCTGCTGTTCTTGGTTCTAAGGAAAATTTCGGCAGTATTCTTTCTAAGTCTGTTCTGCTCGTCCATAGTACTTTGAGTATTCTTTAACAATACCATAATTTAAATGGACCCATTCTTCTCCAGCCTTTCTTACTTTGTGTTCTACTTTCACAGGAATATGAGTTGATTGAAAATACTACGGTTTTGTTCATGCACCTCTTGCTTGGTACAGTACATTTGCCCATCACTGTATGTGTTTTGTTTTCCTGACAAATGTTTCCATGAGAACAGATTATGGATTCAAGTAAAGTGAATCCTTTGTAACTTCAGTTTTTATTCTTCATTTATCATGATGATATTGGTCAAGTTGTGAAGATGGTTACTCTCTCTGCATTAGTTTCAGTCCAACTGCATTCACCTCTGATCTTCATCAACTGTCTCAACGCCTAGCTTTCGGCGAGGAGGTTTGTGTCATGTGCATTTGGAGAGCTGTTAATATGTCTTCTATCCACTCTGATGCCACATTCTTCTTCATTGAGTTCAATGTCTCAGATTATTGCTAAACGTATACAGACTGAATAAGTATACGCAAAGGATACAAACCAAACACTATGTCTCAGTCTTGATTTTAAACTATGAAAGATTCCATTGTTCTAATTGAATAAATAAATGCCTCTTGGTTTATGTACAGGTTCTACATGCACACAATTAAGTGTTCTGATTCTTCATAATGTTTTCCATAGTTTTTTATGAGTCACATAGCCAAATGTCTTTGCATAGTTAAACAAAAACAAATGTAAACATATTTCTTTTTTTCTCTGTTGTCAGTTAAGATCCATCTGATATCAGCTATGATTATCCCTTATACATATCCTTATTACTGGTATTAATACTAATATTATTTGATAATTTATTCATTCTTCTGAGTCACCTTTCTTTGGAATGGGAAAATACGAGTCTGTCCTATGGATTGTTTAGGTAGATTTACTACAATTATCTTGCATTAGTGTGTTGAAACATTTCAATTGGTATTCTTCTGTCAATTTTTGGATTCTCATTTTGATGATTTTTTCAGTGCTGTTTGACTTTTTCCTTTAGTACCCTAGGTTCTTGTTCAAGTTCTCCTCTTGAAAATTTTGACATCAACCAGTTCCTTTTGTATAGTGATTCTATGTGTTCTTTCCATTTAGTCTTGATTATTTCTGCATCATTGAATATTTGGCTCATGCAATGCTTGAATATTGAAATTCAAGGCTTCATTTTACCTTCAGTTTTTTCAACTTGAGAAATGCTGTGCATGATTTTTTCTTTGTGACTTTCTGACTCCAGGTCCTTGCAAATTTCATTATAATTTTTGACTGTCTTCTTGAGTTGCCCTTTGAAATCTTCTCTTCAGCTTGTTTGGTTAATGGTTTCTTCCATTTGTTCTAGCTAATACGCTATATTAAATAGCAGTTTTCAGAATCTCTTCTGGCACCCACTTTGACCTTCTTTATTTCTTGTCCTTTTAACTTTGCTTTCTCTGTGCTTGCTGTTCTTGTTTTCATACAACTTGGCAGGCCTTTGGTCATTATTGCTCAGTGTGTCAAAGCTGTTGCTGACATGATCTTTAAATACAGGACCCATACATTCAAGGCCATTTGATGGCTGCTAACCACAAGATCCGAAGCTCAAAACCACAAGCTGCTCCAAGGGAGAAATCTGACTTTTTTTTTTTTGGGGGGGGGTCATCACTGCCCTCTGGTGGCCGTGGAAGCTACCCAGCACTGCTCCTGAGAGGTGCCACTGGATTTGAACCACCAAACCCACAGGCTGCAGTCCCTCACTCAACCACTTGCACCACCAGGTTTCAGCCCCTAAATCTGACATTTCTTTCCTGTAAAGATTTACCGACTTGAAAATCAAGAGGTGCAGTTCTAAGATAGCCTATTGGGTCTGTATGAGTTGTAATTGACTTGATGCTCATGAGAGACTTGTTTTAATTGTCTTTAGCTTTAAATTTGCATATTAGCTCTCTGTGTTTTTTCCCACTGCCAACTCCGGGCCTTATTTTGGCGGATACTGAAACTTTCTCACTGATGGGAAAGTTTCCCCAGTAATCTAACCATTTCCCATGTATTCCATATGGTGAAGTTCATATTTATCATTGTCTTTTATCTTATCGAAAGGAGTAATTGCTTTTGGTTTTAGGTTTGCAATTTTTTATCATGCAGTATCTCTTTTTGTCTGATTATTTAATCTGTCCCTAAGGCCCTAGTTTCTCTCTCTTTTTGTTTCAACATTTGCAATCCAATCAATAGTAATCATTAATGGAAGTAATAAATTTCATAATGAATAGGTTGACATAATTATTTAATTTATTCATCATTAGCCTTTGTGCTTGATGTGTAAATTCAAATAATTGTAGTAAGTGGACTTATTCTATCACAGAATTGTTCTAAGATAAATCTCGAAAAAAATTAACAATGACTATGACATCATTCCTCTTAAATTTGTCATTCTGGGTATAGTAAGCTATATGATTTCTGCACTCAAAGTGTCCATGGCCAATCCATTTTTACTGACTAATTACCAAAATATTGATCTTTATATGTTCAATTTCATTTTAATAACTTCCAGTATACCAATATTCCTATTTTCTATATTCCAAGCATCCATTCACAATAATCAATTATTATAAAACCTTTGAAATCCCCTAATCTTAAACATGCTTGCGGGGAGGCACACCAGTGAACTGTGGCATTAAGTTCTCACTCTAATTAAGAATATATTATCATAAAGGATCTTTGCCTGCAGCCTGGATTAAGAAGGCGTTCTCAAGTACAAGTTCTATTTCTGTGCAACTCAAAATGTATTGGTTTAAAATAAGTGAGAACAAAATGAATACAAGGTTGTATCATTATAAAGCATATTCTGACATTGTCAGTGTTTTTGTTTTATTCTTAATTCAATTTAAAGACCAATCTGGAACTGTGTTTGTGCTCTGAATCACTTTAATATGTACAACTAGTAGATTTGTCTTTTAGATGTATTTTCTTTCAGTGCTGACGTAACTTCATTTGTTGATTTAGGCTTATACATTTTATATGAATTATTGATAAAGCTTTCTTTGCCGCTGTAGTTGCCTTAGCAGCTTTCTGGTTCAGTCTTCTTGCTTCATAGAAGTGAAAAAGAAAACAACTACATATGAGCTTCCCTGCTATTTACCATCGATAAGTTACTCCAAAGATCAGATCATTATGTAAAGTTATATTATACAAAAATGGAGGATAGACACAATAGATCAACAAATGGAGGATGAGTACATCATACATAAATGCTAAATCCCATCATTTAAATCACAGGGGATTATGGTCCAGCTGAGTTGACATAATTTTATCCATCACAATCACTTGTCCTTAGGTATTCATTATAATCAGTTATATGTCAGTAACATGAAAAATATTTTTACTGTTGTTAATGCAAAATATCAGATAAGGAGGTAGTGGATGAGTGCATGGATGATAATTTACATACCTATATATATATTTCACACAACTTTGTATGGCAGTAATTAATATTTCTAGTGTGTAGGTTAATGCACCTGGTGTATTTTGTTAACTTTGTTTAACTTTCTTAACAATATGTAGCTAGTAGCTCACAAATCTAGCATTTAAATTACACTCTTTCTGACTTTAAATATTATGCTACTCTCAGAAGCAGAAAAAAATTACGCCTGTTAGATTTTCTTTTAAATGTCAACAACTCTGAGTTAGTCCGGGTTGACTAGAGTCCAGGTTTCAGAGACACGTATATAGGTATAAGGAAAGGGTTTATATTCAAAAGAAATGTGACCCTCAGAAGGCATCCCAATCCAGTCCAGTGCAAAGTCATAAGTCCAATATTAACCCATATTCCTGAAGTCAGTCTATAAAGTCTGCTTCCGACTCAGGAAGTCACAGGTCAGTGGGTACAGAATTCTGGCACTGGCAGGGGTCTCCCCGTGGCTCCTCGCTTCCAGGGCTCAGGTCCATCAACTGCATGCCACTCCAGCTTCAGAGGTCTGTCTTCATCAGGGCAAAGCCAAGTGGTCTCTCCGCTGGCTCCTGCAACTTCTTGGAGGCTGCATCTTGTCTGTTCTGTGATTAAGTGTCTCTGAAACTGACTCCCAACAACTGGGGAAGATAGCTTCTCATCTTCACGAGGGAAATACCGCGAGATTTCCCAGGAGTCTCAGGTGTAAGTCATGCCCACACAGAGGCCTCATCAGCTACTCAATGGCTTTCTCCTGATTAACAGGCCAGACTCCACCCCTATATTTCAATTATAAAATTAATATAAGCACATGACTGCCACAAACTCTAATTTTTTATTATTACTACATTCATTTTTGAACATATGAAATGTCATACAAGAACATAATCACTGAGCCTCAAATTGAACACTTTCTATATGCTGCTTCTTTTGGACAGCATTAAAAGTTAGATATGAAATTCTTGTAATTTAAAAAAATCTCTGTTCTTTAATTTTAAAGCACATCCATTTGGTACGTTTAAATATTTTAATACATAATCATCTTCACTATTGTTTACAAAACACAGATTATTCTAGCAGCCTGTTCAAAATAAGCCCTATAACAAAACAGAGATAGAAGGGAGAGGATCAACGGATTATTGATGTTCAAGGAGACCACATGTCTTCACGTTCACAAAATCTGTTTCTCTGAGCAATGAATGGGTCAAAAGGTGTTTCATAAACAGAGTGGGAGATTTTACGAAAGACCCAACATTAGTATGAAATCTGCAACTCTCAGTGGAAGGAATCCCCTGGAACAATCAACAGCTTGATGTGGCTCCCTGGCTCTCACCAAGTTCTTTTTGTTTGAAGGGTTGATCCACATTTCAGGTACATGTAGTTAGCAAGTTCTGTCTTTAAATGTGAGTAGGTTAATTTCTAACTAAGAGGGAAACAGTATTGGCTTTTCAATTTATTATGAATTCTAGTAGAATTACAGGGTTGAAACAAAAGAGAACAAAGTACATGGAGCTGCAGTATGTCTCCCTAGGCCAAGGTATATATGGCACCTTCACACAAGAGACAAAAGTAAAAAGAAGAGACCAAACATTGAGCTGGGGCTTGTGAAGCATCGCTGCATTTTCCCCTAGTAAATTGTACCTTCTTTAGGGAGTGTCTGCAAGCTTGTCTTTCTTTTTTATATAAATATAAATTTATATAACTATCTCTCCTCAGTAAGTTATTTCTGACTAATTTATAGAACCACTGTATTTTAAAACTTGCGAGTACACCTTGAAGCTACAAGCGTAATTTAATTTTAACCTGTGCTAAAATGTCTCAGTAAATTCTTGATAGATTATTATCATTGGGCTCCATTTGCATGTGTTTTGTTAGCCCAGTCTGTTTATGAATTGCTTAATTATCAGTCTCTTCATTATTATTTGATAATCATGCCTCAGTGAGTTTGATGAGACTTTGGGGCACTCTGGCATAATTTCCTTATATATTGGAAATAGACTAGTTTAAGCCTCAAAGGGGTTAAGATATGGAATGAGATTTTTATATTTAGTGTAGGTTTTTCTATGTCAAAAGGTTTCCATGAGTTATAATTTATTGCCATTAGTTTTCTTCCGCCACTTATCTGTCAGTTTGCCATATGTTGGTAATTTGTATTTTCCTATAATGCTAGAATCTCTGTCATCAATGTTTCTAATAGCAATAGGATCAACCACGGTGGAAGGGTTTTAACACTAAAAATTTTAAAAAGTTTTTCAATAAAAAGAGTAGTTAGTTCCTATCTAGTATTGTCAATTGCTTCACTGCAGAGGTTATAGTTATTGTCTGGTATAGTAAGTAACAGATTATGAACATGACATTAATTGCATTTCATAACATTGCCACAGTATGCTGCTCCCTTTATCTTTTTGTTTTGTTTTTTTGGGGGGGCATCACTGCCCTCAGGTGGTGGGAGTAGGGCCTTTATCTTTTTTTCACACATAATACTTTATTCATTGGGTCATTGCTGTCTCATATCTTGAGAAGACACATGTATGAATATCACAAGCCATATTTTTGAAATTTTTGAGTAAAGTCTTCATACCTTCACTCATTGAATTGAAATAATTACGGAATGGTTTTTATGCTTACCATATTATTTATGCTATGAGAACTAGAGATGAGTTAAAGGGAACAACAGTATAAGGAATGGAGTTATCCATAAGTTTGGGGTGATTCAGTAGCAAAAAGGCAATGAGAGCTAATTAGAGAATACAATGAGAACAGTTAGTCTGGACTTTTATCATATTTTGCAGGCAGTCATATGAAAAATGTTCCTAAGGTGTGAATCTTTTTAGTAGAGACTCGATGATTGAAGAGAGAGTAGGCACAAAATAATGTTATAGATGAACTGTTCCATATCAAAATTCTTGGAGAATAGTTAGGAAAATTATAACTGGAGTATAGGTTACAAAGTTCCTGTAAGCCATTTTCTGATTATTCTAACGTTCATGTCATCTAGATGTTATTATCTATTGTTTTTCTCTCTCTCAAGAATATATTGAGTAATTTGACATAATATCATAGATATTATTATGTTGCATTCTCCTTTATTTCAACCACCCACTGAATGTATAGTTTCCAGCACTGCCTTGTGAGTATACCATACTCAGTATCTAGAGACGCTGACTACTCTGGCATCTTCCCCCAGTATTTCTGGCCAATTTGTTAGGGAGTTTTCACTCCCTCTGTACTATAGTAAGGAGCCCTGGTCATGCAGTGTTTACCTGTTGGCATGCTAAACACAAGGTCAGCAGTTTGGACCACCAGCACCTCCGAGGGAGAAAGCTGCAGCTTTCTATGCTCATAACTAGTCACCATCTCAGAAACACACGGGGTAGAACACACAGAAGCACCCCCCTGGATTATAGCTTGCTTTGAGTCAGAATTGTCTCCATGGCTTTCAGTTTTATTTGGTAATAAAAAGCACACATGGGCTTCCTTTTTAGGAAGATGACTTTATGAAATATTGCTCCAATATTTTTTCCTGATTTATTCACTTAAACAAATATTACTTTTTAAAATAAATACTACTTTCATATTTTACAGGTATGTATATTTTTTCTTTCGCCCCGCCAACCCCCCCCTTTTTTTTTTTGGTATGTGTGATATTTTTATGTTGTGTGTTTTTCCTTTCCAGCCTTGGCATTTATTAAATATTTTTGTCTATAGAGTTCACTTATTAAATATGTAAGTAGAGCGTGAAAGATTTTAAAAGATATTAGAAAGATCAGAAATCAGACATGAAAATAAATTAATGTATTCACTATACATTTGGTCATAGCATTGATTTCCCATATTCTAGCTCTTTTGACATATTTCAAATCATAGCCCTATATTTTCTTCTTCTCTATGGGCACGGCCATTAAAAATTATTAATTATATTGATTCCTGAAGACGCCTGAGTTGTAGGGAAAGTTCAACTCCTGGGAACCACCCAGAAGTACCTTGGAAGACAGGCCTGGTGACTGCGTGCAAAGTGATCACAGTTTTAGACTTCAAAGTGGTGCTGCTCGATCCTGCACGGGTAGGGTAGGCACGAGTTAGAGTCCACAGGAAGGCGATGACCAACAGCTACTCTTCTCCTGACCGCTGCTGGTTTTCTAAGGAGTGATTACTAGCACTGAAAGAAATAGGTATTATGTGACATTCTTTTTGCAGAAGCAAACAGAAAATAATCCCTAAAGATAAGCCCTCACAATTATTTTGTAGGTTTAATTGTAAACCATGAATGTGAGCATATAAATGATTGTTTGATGTATTTTTAACATTATAAATATGTAGATTTATTTCAATGTCTTTATTTCTATCATTTCAGGATCATCAAACAATTTTGAGAGCATGGGCTGTCAAAGACTTTGCTCCAAATTGCCCTTTATATGTCCAGATATTAAAGCCTGAGAATAAATTCCATATCAAATTTGTTGGTAAGTTTAGTCTCAGCTGAGATCCTTTGAATTTTTAAAACTCCCCCTATGATTGTAGAGTATCATACTACTGAAATTAGTGGGGAATTAGCACAATATTGTTGGTGTGCAACAGAAAATGAATTCCTACTTAACTGCTTGTTTGGAATTTTTTGAAGGATATTCTGTTCTTATATAGCAAGAGAACTGTTGGGGGTTGAATTTCCACTTTGTTACCTAATTTAGTGATTCTAACAGCAGAAACTACTGAATATCTAATTAAGCCAAAATATACTGTTCATAATGCTGGCACAGCTTTCAAATACCAGATCTTCTGTTTCATATAGAAAAATACTACTTTCCTTTTGACTTTTGGTGGCTATATAAACTTGCTGCGCATTTAAAATATACTCAGGGATATTTAAATAAGTTGAATTTTTAGATAATTTCATATAGTGATGCACATGAGTTTTTCTTTCTTTTGTTTGTTGTTGATGGAAACAATATTGCTTTTAAAATAATTTATCACATGAGATTATACTTTGAGCTGTTAGGAAATTGAACAATAGAACATTACTTGATTTTGTTCCCAAGAGCCTGTGCAAGAGAAAGGAACTAATTTTAATTTTGACAGTAATTTATTTATTCTTTTGAAGTATAAGAACTTGTTTGCGATGTGGTACTTTTTCTTAATCATCTAAAGTGTTGAGTTAGTAAAATGAATCCATGTTAGCGATGTGTCAGCAACAACAGTATCTCCTTTAGAAGCTGTGCTTTTCATCCTTAAAATGCTTGCGTGTTAGAATATTATGTTTGAGTTTAAAAAAACAAAAGCAGGAAACACTGAAAAATTTTTGCACTACGGATAAGAAAAGCATGAAATTATTGTTATTTAATTTGTCATTTTAAAGCTGCTAATCTTCCCATTAATTGCAACATAATTCATTCCCCTACTCCACCACTGCCACCAACATCCTCCCCCCCCCAACCCCAAATATATGGGTTAAATCAATGGCACTCTATTTTGGCCTTGTTCTACTGTTTCATTGAAAGATTTCTGAATGATTGATCCAATAGATTCTTATTTAAATGAATCAAGATATTTCCAAGTCTTCTTTAATTTTTCAACATCTTTTTTAGTTGGTCTTGAGAAATACTATTTTAGGATTTTACTTATATTTTATTTCCTTTAGAAGTGAGATTTTTTTGTTTGTTTAGACATTAGTTCTAGGCGCATTTAATTTTAATATGTATACTCACTCATAAAAACTTATTAAACTCCAGAAGTACACACTTGCCTTAGCTTTATGAGCACTATGGCAGATGCTGGACATAGCACAGTGAGTCTGACTGGCGTACTATTTGCCCTAAAGCCTTTTATCCTCTATTTAGGAAAACATGTGATTGGCTTTAATGTTGTGGACTATAAAATTTGGATGGTTCTTAAACAGTCCATTCTGTTATTTATAATGATCTTTTCGAACAACCCATAAAATGTTGCAGTATGTAATCCTCATGGAGCAGATTTCCAATCTCTCTTCTTGTGGAATGGTTTGACTTTTCAGTTGACAGCTGAGCTCTTAACCATTGTACCCCCAAGGTTTCAGAGAAATAGAAGTGAGATGCCAGACTCTACCCCAGCTGGGTTTTTATAAACTTATTTATTAGAGATGTGTGTGAGCAGTGCTCTAGCACTTTAGCTGTTCTCACATTGTCTTAAAATCCTGTGAGATTTCGCAAACATCTTAATGATCTACGTTGCTGTAAGCAAAGAAGGAGAATGTGTTTCCATGGATAAAAACTCAGCAAGGAAAAGAAATTGCAATAAAAGTATGATTGCTTTGCCTCGTTTCATTAGACTTTTGAATAAATGCCAAGGATTACAGACCATAGCAACACCTTGTGTTTTAAGAATATTGTTTTCTTACAGTAAATACAATAAATGACGATGTAATCCTCATTATTTTAAAATCATATAAACAAAAATATATAGCATCATATAAACAAAAAATAGGTATCTGAATCCCCATTATTTTAATATCATTTAAATAAAAAAAAACATATCAGTGGAATGAGGGGAAGAATACAGTGGAGACCCAAAACCCATCAGTAGTCAATTGGACACTCCCCTGTCAGAATGGCCACAAGGTAGAAAAGAGCCAGTCAGGGTGCATTATAGCATCAATGAAACACACAACCTTCGTTTTACTCTTTCATGCTTCCCCACACACGTGCACTATCATGACCCTAATTCTTTTACTAATCTGACTAGACCAAAACAATGCGGGCTGGTACAGATAAGAACTCGAAACACAGGGAATCTGGAACAGATAGATCCCTCAGGACCAATAAGGGGAGCAGTGATACCAGGAAGGTAAAGGATTTGGGGGGAAGGGGTAATCAATCACAATGATCAACTTATGGCTCCCATCCCGGGGGATGAACAGCAGAAAAGTAGGTGAAATGAGACAGCAGTCAATGTAAACATGACAAAAAAAGATAGAATAATTTATAAATTATCAAGGGGCCATGGGGGAGGGAGGTTGTGTGGGAGATAGAGGCTGGAAAATGAGGACCTCAGAGATGTTTTATTGGGAAGAAAAGAAGATGTCCTTGTAAACTTGGGATAGAAGTACACTTCTAAAATTTAAGCTGTTGTCATTTTACCAATCATGGATTTAAGTCTCAGTTTTACAAGGCTACTAGTGACAATTGGACAATTGATTTAATATTTTAAGTCTGTCTGCTCAAGTAGAAAATAGAAACACCAAAAGTTCCTTTGTAGAAAATGTTGTAAAATTAAATGAGATTATGTATCTAAATTATCTCTTAGCAGCTTCCTGCTAAGTATTAGCATGAATAGAGCCAATTGTTTTTCTTCAAAAAAAATAAAGTACAACTGTATCTTGATAATTATTTAGTAAAATTATTTTTTCAATTTTTTATCATCATATACTGACTTGGTATGAAAAAATTATATAAATACTAGCTTAAAGGTTAAAATTTTAATCAATATATGAGCATGATGAATGAAGACTTAAGTAATCAATGTGAACCTTAGTTTTGTTGCCTATTAAATGGTGAAAATAAAATATCTCATTTTCCTAAGCAGTGTACAATAAATATTAAATGAATCTGATATTCCAAATACTAGGTGATTAATAAATGTTTTGAATCTGATTCCTTAAGGAATGTATTGTTTAGAAAGCACTTTTTATGTTTGAATTTGTTATAACAAAAATTCAGAATATAATTTGGCAGTTCATCCACATTTCATACAATGCAATAGTCATATCTTATCAAGAAGAATTATACAATTATTACCACAATCAATTTTAGAACATTTACTTCTTCTTTCTGCTCATTATTATTCATGGAATAATTTTATGGCAAAAATTTACACAGCAAAACATTCTCCAATTTAACAGCTTCCATATGAACAGTGCAGTGGCATTGATTATACTCTTCATATGATACAAACATTTGTTGTTATTCATTTTAAAATTATTATACCATCAATAATATAAACTCAGTGTACCCTAAGCAAAAACTGTTCCTCCTTCACCCAAGATAACCAGAGGTCAAGTTTGGTATTTTGGTTGTTGTTGTTAGTAGTCTTCTTGATATAATGCTGATATAACATACACTTCCGTAGTTAAATCACTATAAAAGAAATTGTACATACATCGACACAATCAGTGCTAATGATGCCTTTCCCCTTCCACAAGCAACATTCTTTGCTTCCAAATTCCCATCACCCTCCCCATGATGCACACTCTCTCAATAGATTGTTGCTTCACTTATTGTCTCTATACGTCTATTCCTATGCTTTATACATTGGGAAACCTAACAGAAAAAATAAAAAGCAAAACCAAATTGAAACAGAAAGTTGAAAATATAAAGATAAAATTTAAAGTTAGGAAAGAAAAAAACCCAACTGTTTTTTAAGAGATGAAGACAAAATTTTTTTCTTGGAACAAGAGAGAAATATTTGAGCTTAGAAAAAACTCAGTCTGGGTCAAGAAGGAGGTCAACTGACAGAGTATCATATTACACCATAGTTCAATCCAGCATAATCAAGTTTATAAGAATCCTTGTCTGGTAATAAAGCTGTTTGAGTTCCTTGTCTGTGTCTCAGGGGATCTGCCAGAGACTTAATTTTACTAGACACTCTGCAGTTGGATTTGCGCTTCCATTGTCCTCCATAGCCTTCTACAGATTGGATGTTCACAATTAAATGTCTGATGCTTTTCCCTTTATAATACTTGGGCTTTTGTTATTTTCACCTCTGGCTAACACAGACTTGTGTGCTTCTTCAACGTGGATTTATTTGATGCCTTAATTAGATGGATGCTGGTTTGAATACCAGCCTAGAAGGCCTCAGACTTTATTTCAACTGATAGTTAGGCACCATCTGCTTTCTTCACCATGTGTTGCTGCAGTACCATTTACTTTAGGGGTCTATTCATGAAGGCAAGTATTAAACAGGGCCATGTTAGAAGAACTAACATTTGGGTTTAGTTCTAGAGTTAAGTGGGGAGCCCAGAATCCATCTGTTTGTCTGTGGGCTATGAAAGACCCTGATTTACATTGGTGGTATTATTATGACAGAAACAAAATCCAACAGCACCAATAAGGTAAACAAATGAAACAAAAAGGAAAACATTGCCAATAACCCTCTAACGTTAATTTAACATAATTAATTTAACAATAGTTCATCAAATTGCATAGAATTTAAGGTACTTTTGATATGATGAGTTTTACAAGTATAGTCCAATTGTCAACTGCATTCCATGAGTCGGTGCTTTGTACAGTTATTTATTAACTGATTGAGCTATTTACACTGAGCATGGGGATTGTTGCTGGGAGAAATTTTCCTATCTCCTTTCTTACAAGGCACATCCTGCCTCTCTGATTAAAACCTATCAAAACTGCCTTGAGGTACTAAATGCCCTGGGTCCCCTTTCATTGGATACCCACTAAGCCAGGGATCCTCCCCAATAATCTTAGGGTTGCCATCTTTTTTGGGGGGGGATGGGCATCACTGCCCTCAGGTGGTGGGAGTAGGAGGCCCAGCCTTGGCTCCATGGAGCTGGAATCGAACCTCCATCCCAGTGGGCCGCAGTCCCGCACACAACCACTACGCCACCGGGGCTCAGCCCGGGTTGCCATCTTTTGCTTCCACTACCTTTGGAGTAAGTCAGTCCTAAATACAAAGGTGCAGATAGTTTTGAAGCAGGGACCACTTTGATCACTAGGACTCCCATGAGTCCTATTGGAGTGGCTCTTGAGAAACGCCAAGTTCCCTGTATGATTTGTGCCAAAGATCATCAGTATGCCTAGTCCATTGTGTAGCTCGCCAAGGGTTGGGTAGAAACATATTTGAAGTGTGTACCCAGGACCATATAACCGGGTTTATTCTCCCTTTAGGTTTCTTAATGTTGATTGTTTAACATCCCTTCCCAATGTGAGGTTGCTCCTCCCCATTTACCCACCATACCCATCAACAAAAACATCAGTCTCTCCTCTGAAATGTAGATGTTCCCTCCGGACTTAACTTGATTTTCCAACAAATTTCTCCTCTCATTCACGTGGAAAGTTAGTTGATCAGTCACACACTTGTCTCAGTGTGATAGAGCATAAAGTGGATGGTTTTCCTTTTCCTCCTTCTTGAAGGAGTGTTGTCAGCCAATATGAAGCTTCTCTTTCGATGTGGTTCTTATGAAGTACACATCAGAATGGAGAAATGGATGGGTCATGGCTGATAGGCAGACATTCTTTCTCTTTGGAAATTGGTCTCTAAGGTTTGTTCATTGGTATTTCTCCTAATAGTAGCGAATTCATGCAGTATTTGTCCTTTTCTTATTGACTAACTTCACTCAGCTAAAGGTTTATAGGTTCTTCCATGCCATGCAGTGTTTCATGCTTTTATCACCATATTTTAAGGATGCCTAGTATTCCATTGTGTGTATGTACCATAGTTCCTTTATTCCACTGTGGAATATTTGTGCTGCTACCAATTTCTTGCTAATGTGAACTGTGCTGCTATAAATATGGGGAACATGTATCCACTCATATTGTGTCTCTTTTATTTCTTTGACACAAATGCTTTAGGGTGGTATGATGGGATTGTATGGGATTTCAATTCCCAATTGCTTTAAGTATTGCTATATCATTTTCCATAATGGTTGTATGTATTTATAAGTACCAAGAGCATATATAAGTTCCAGTCGCTCCACAACTTCTTCAGCATTTATTGTTTTCTGGGTTTTTTTAATTGGGCTGGCATTGTGAGTGTAAAGTCATATTTGATTGTGGTTTTAATTTGCATCTCCCTGATCGTTAGTGATCATGAGAATTTTTCATGCAACTGATAGCCATTTGTACTTAATCTTGGTGAACTTTCTGTTCCTGATTCTTTCCAACTGGATCTTTTGCCACCTCATATGCAATTGGTAAACCATTTCTACATTTCTTTAAATAATGCATTTGGGATTTGGATTGTGTTGTATCTGTAGTTTGTTTTATGTAGTATTGACATTTTCACAATATTAAGTCTGCTTATCATTCAGAATGTGATATTCTTGCATTTATGTAAGTCTTTCATTTTTTCTTATATAAGTATTCTGTAGTTTTATCTGTTTGTTTTGTTTCTTCGCTAGATCTATTACTAAGTATTCCCGATTTTGCTGGTTATTGTAAATGGTATTGGTTTCTTAATGTTTTTTTCCATAGCTCTCTTCATTGGCATACAGGAATCAAATTGATTTGGGATTTTAATTTTTTTTCTTGTCACTTTGCCAAATACCTCAATTGCTTCCAGTCTTTGGGTGTAGACTTTTGGGTTTTCTATATTTAGGGTTTTCTGTATTTTGGGTTTTCATATCATCTGCAAATAGTAAGAACATCACTTCTTCTTTACCTATTTGAATTTCCTTGATTTTTGTTGTTGTATAAGGGCTCTAGCTAAGACTTTTAGTGCAGTAATAAATAGGAATAGTGATAGGGGACATCCTTGTCTGGTCCTTATTTTCAGTGAAAAAGTTTCTAACTTTTCCCCAGTGAGTGTGATGTTGGTTGTTGGTTTTTTACCTATACCTTTAATTATATGGAGACTTTTCCTTTTATTCCTATTTTGTTCACTGTTTTGGTTAAAAAAAAAGGGGGGGTGTTGGATATTATCACCTTTATTTTCTACATATATCAATATAATAATCGATTTTTATTCTTTACTTTGTCTGGTGAAATATATTGAGTATTTTTCAAATATTGAACCATCCCTGCACCCCCAGAATGAATTCCACTTGGCCATGGTGAATTATTTTTTATTTAACATGATGTTGGCTTCTTTTGGCCATAATTTTGCTGAGGGTTTTAGCAGCTACATTTAAGAGGGATATTACTCTATTAGTTTCTTGCTTTGCATGGTCTTTACCTGGCTTGAGTTTCAGAGTTATCCTACCTTCAGGAAAGAGTTTAGGAGTTTTTATCATTTTCTTTGTTCCTGAATCGTTTGTGTAGCATTAGTGTCAGATACTCTGAAGAATTCACCTATGGAACCATCTGGTCCTGGGCTTGTGTTGCTTGGAATTTCTTTTTTTCTTTTTGGCATCACTGCCCTATGGTGGTGGGAGTAGGAGGCCCATTCTTTGCTCCTATGGAGCCGCTGCTGGAATTGAACCTCCATCCCAGTGGGCCACAGTCCCGCACAAAACCACTATGCACAGGGGCTCAGCCCATGCTTGGAATTTCTTAATGACATCCTCAAATTTCTTTTTTGTTAAGACTATGTTGAGTTTTAAATAGCTGTCCACATTAATTTGAATAGGTGATGTATTTCTTAACATCCGTCTATTTCGTCCAGATTTTTTTATTTGTTCAAATACAGGTTTTCTTATAGTGTGTTACTGTTCTTATTTCATTTTTATATCTTCTTAATGTTACCTTTTTATTCTTTTATTCTATGTATTTGCATATTTTCATTCCTTTTTAAGTTTTCCAGGGATGTATTTATTAATCCTTTCAAAGAACCATTGTCTTGTCTTGTCAACTTTTTCCATAAGTTTTTTTATATCATTTATGCTTTGACCCTTATTTAATTGGAAGGTTGCCGCATAATAACTCTGAAACCCAAGCCAGGCAAAGACTACACAAAGTCAGAAACTGACAGAGGAATATCCCTCATGAAAATAAGTGGAATAGCCCTCAGCAAAATTCTGGCCAATAGAAACCAATTAATGTTTTAATCATAAAAATCAATTTACTTATTTAATTGGAGGGTTGATATTGCTGTCCTTATTCCCATTTTTGAAGTTATTGTGTTATGATGTTGATTTTGGCTTTCTCTTTTTTCCTGTGTGTGAGATTTTGGCTTTCTCTTTTTTCCTGTGTGTGATGATTGCTTTAAGTTTGTCTCTGATTACTGCATTTTCTGTATCCCAAAGGTTTTGATATGCTGTATTCCTATTCTTTTTTGTCTCAAGAAGGGTTCTTATTTCCTCCTGTACTTACTTTATTACCCAATCCTTTTTAGTATTATTTTTTTAATTCCCATGTGTTTATCTCTTTTTTAACAAAAGCATTTATTTTATTGCAATTTTAATCAAAGTAACAAAAAGTCATACTTCTAGATATGCTACCAGTCATCTTTTCCTGTGAAACCCATGTTCCACAGCTTCCCTTTCTGTACTTAATAGCAGCAGCATCATTAGATCCAGCTAAAAGAACTTTTGCTGCTGGTTACCGATGGGCTTCATACAAAGCAACTCCATAGGATCTCTGCCGAAGGATCATTGTGCCTGTGGGTTTCACAGTTTCCCAAATGTGCGTACATGGTGACAGGTTAACAAATAATAGTAGGCCCTTCCTTACCAAGACAAATCATAAGGCAGCAGCAGTAAGTAGAAAGAGAAATGTTTAAGGTGAGGAGAAAAGAAGTTTTATAAGTGGCAGTAGCATTCACAAAAAAGATCATGCCAAGGTCAGATCCATATTGCTTAGATCCATAATCCGAAGAACTATCTCCATCAGTCCAAAGATGCACATGCAAGCTGAAGAGAATACAGTATTCACCCAATGACAGCACCTTCAAAGCAGGAGAGTTATGCATCATTAGAGCAATCACCAAAGGGTGAACAGGATGCCATCACATCCTGTTTTTGTGTGCACCAGCTGCATCTGCTTATTGACTGTCATTCTCCACCCCCCCCCCACCTCAACACACACACATAACCACCCGTGGACTGCATCTGATCCTGAATCGTGTTAACAGAGTTCATCCCACGGGACACGTCTCCTGAGTCGAGATGGGCTGTTTGCCCAAAATTGTTCGATTCTTTGATCATACTTTGGTTAATCCTCCATTGCTTTTTAGGCTCAGGCTGCTCTGCAATTCTCATTTGAAACAACCAGAATTCACTCATGGGTACAGTCTCAGGAATAAATAAGCACCAACGAAGTTTTCAAATCTTAATTCTTGAAGCTCAGAAAAGTAATATTTTCAATTGGATGAATCTCCAATGATGTCAAAATAATTTTATCTTTTCACTTGAGTTTTTTTTTCTGGTATTAATTCAGATGTCATATGCAGTCAGTTTAATAAAGTAGATTTTTTTTCCTTTCTTTGCTGCTAGTTCCACAGAAACTTGGCTCTGAATGACCAGGAGGGCATAGAAATTTCAGTACCTGTAAATGGTAGTTCTCAATGGAAGCTGTTCCCAGAAGGTTACTTCTCCTTTGAGTTCCAGGCGCCACTCAGGAATCCAAAAATTCACCATGGGCCCTGTTGTCACCTTTGTCTCAGCAGCCTTTTCGAACTGCAACCACTCTTGGCACCAGTTCGGAGCCTCCTGCTATGCGACTCCTACAGCTGTGCTCTCCTGGCCCTCTACCTCTCCTCAGAGGCTCATGCTTATGATGTGTTTATGTTTCTGTTGTTGTATTGTTGGTTTCTAATGTTATGGTGTTGTGGTCTGAGAAGATTGGGCTGTAGAACTTCATTTAAAAAAAAATTTAAGGTATGTTTGTGGCCTAGGATATGGGCTATTCTTCAGAATTTACCTTATGTGCTGGAAAAGAATGTTAATTGAGTTTTTTTTGGATTTAATATTCTGTATATGTCTATTGAGATCGATTTTGTTGAACTTTTTTGTGTCTGTATTAAGTTTTTCGCTGGATTTTCTGTCTGTCTTTGAGAGTGTTTGTGGTAGTTATGTAATCTGTTGTCAGTTCAAGACTTAAGAGTAAAGGGGTGGAGTTTAGCCTGTCAGTAAGGTCACAACTTGATGACCTCATTTGAAGGCCCTAAGGAGATACATTGTTTTATCCTCTGCATTTAACGTATCAAATCCTGGGTGCCTGCTGACACTGTGGCCTGAGTGGTCGGCATTCCTTGGGAGAAAGTGTAGGCTTTGTGTTCCAGTACATCGTGAGAATCCACAGGGGCAGTTCTGTTCTGTTCTGTAGGGTATTTAGAAGTTGGAATTGACTTGAAGGCAGTGAATTTGGGGTGCTGTTTGGGGTAGGGGGTGGAGAAGGGATAGAAAATATTCCCTGAAGATTTTAGCCTTACCTATTGCCATGACCTTAGTCATTGCCATGACCATTTTCTACTTGCACATTCACTCACACATCTCTTTTCTTTTCTTTCTTTTTTTGCTATTCATAAATTGTATAAGCTAATTCTTAGTCTTCCTCTCTCCTGGGACATTTTCAACCATGATTACTATTTATATATTATAGTAGAAGCAAGTCTTATCTTTATTTTCTCAAATTGGGGTCAAACTCATTGGTTTCCATTTTATTTGTAGACAGATACCATTATTCTAATACAATATTATTATTAATTCTGAATGTCTCATTTTTTTAAGTTGTTAAGAATAAAAATAGAAAAATATACTTCATTTTTAACCCTTTTCCATGTATGACCATGTGGTATTGATGGCATTCCTTGAGTTGTACAACAATTCTCAGGCTCCTTTTCAGAGATGTCTCTTCATTAACATAATCTCGGTGCCCCCTAATAATCCTCCCTTATCTGTAGATGGCTCTTGTCAGTTTCATCCCATATGGATAGTTCTTAAAAAAGCAGAATGTTTAAGAAGGACATTGTATACTCATCAAGTTCTTTGGTTAAAGTGAAGATTCTCTCAAACAATAGTTAAAAGGATTTATTCAGCTTTCAAGGTATCAGAAGGTTTCCCCCCCTCCTCAATTTCATTATTTCTCAAGAATTTGTTACTTGTGGATTGGTTTTGTTTCTGTCAATTTTCATAGTTCAAAAGTGAAAAATTTGTGTGGTTTTGGTTACTATAAATTTGTTTACTAACTAGTGAGAAATATTTTTAGTGTTATACAGATATACTCAGCTGCTTCTGAAAAAAATTTGCTATGTCCTTCTTGATCAGATTAAGTTTCTCAGAAATCATTGAGGGGGGTGCATTTGTACAAGAACAGTAAGTGAGTTGCTAATTTTAGGTAAACATTTTATTCTTACAATACTCAAATAAAATACCATGTCAACCATGATCAATCAGTTGCCTTTATTTCTTCGTTTAATTTTTTACAGTTCTATGTCCTATAATTTTGTCAGCTTAATTTTAGCAGATGGAAGAATATGTAAAATCAAATTAGTTAAACTTTTTCCCCTAGGTAGAATTATGAAATAAAAAGCCTTTTTGTAAATGAAAGTGAATTATCTACAAATTTTAAATTTCATGATTTAATTATGATGTTGTATAATTAATAATAATAATTATAGTTCATGAATGAAAAGAATCATACCCCAATATTAGAATGTTGATTCAAAGAAATATACTCTACTTTACAACTTTAAAAAAATGCTTAGAAGAATGAATCATTATACTAGAACTGTAGGAGTGTGCTCTTCTGGGAAAGAGAAAAAAATCAATTGCAACAAGGTGTTAAAAATACAGAGAAAAGTAAATGCATTTTAAACAATATTGCCAATAATAGTGTTTAAGCATATCTTTGTTATAGTGTATAGTCAGTGAATACTGTTATAAGAGCAAGCAGTGCATGTGGGGACATACACACACAGACACACAATTGCTTAGAGAAAAGTCTAGATTTGTTCAAATGATTACATGAATAAATGAAGGTCTTGTCTCAGCTTAGTCACCACGTATATATTACAAAACTACCACACATCCTGATGCCTCATTGTTCCCTTCCAACAAAGAGATTGGAACAACATGTCCAAGTAATATAAATAGGGTAAATTGTCATGACTTTTTCTAAATAACATATGTATGCTTAAGGCTTGACTTTTGTCAAGTGGATAGATGTGAATTTTTCATGCTGAATAATTTTGTTTCTCATTTCACAAACACATTGACAAAATTTTAATTTATAGCATCATTAATGCCTTATATTTCTATATTCTTAGTAAATCAAAACATTATCTACCATTCTTAATTTTTAGGTGAAAATATTTCCAGTTTCTGTTTTATCTTATCATGGTGGTGATTGAGATAAAGCATTTAATTTAGGCTACATTCAAAATAAGCACAATTTGGAAGTCTTTCGTGCTTTGCTGTTTCTTCTCATTTTTAATTTGAACAAAAATATCAAACAAAGAGTTTAAAACACTCGTATAGTGAAAACCTATATTCCTTCCAGATAGAGGAAGCAATTATAAGTGATCTGCCACAATTATTTAATGCGTACTGCTACACAGCCTTTCAAGCAAACACATTCATACTCATATATACACACTTTCACTTCTGCATCTCAAGCCAGGCCAGCTTCCTCTCTGTTCTCTGTCATTTGGTCAAAATCCCCCTGAATTTTAAGTAATGCAAGTCATTGTTTTGCAGACCTCTTATAAATTAGCAAATTTTCTAAAGCATGTACATGTTGCCCTGCATTAATTTTCTAGTCATTGTATAGACTTAGTTTCATAGTTTCTGAAAACTGAAATAGAATAGTTCTTCTGACTCAGGAATCTAGCCGGTATATAGTATACCCTAGGTTTATGATCTCTAGTCTAGGAGTAATACTTTCATTCAATAGTATATGCAAAAGACGAGGATGTTCCTTTTCACTTTAACTCACTCAACCAATACATTTTACCTAATCTACCTGGGAGCAATTGATTGTTTGGGGAACTAGTGATACAGTGAAGGACAAGAATGAGTGGCTGCTCCGATGATAAATTTTCTAATTTTTTTCATAAATCCTTAAGGCTTTCATGACAATGATCCCATTCTTACTGTAACTGTTATTTTACTGAAGAACCTCTTAAAATTAAATTATATTTTCAAACACCTGGATCACAATGGTAGAATGGATATTTGAAGGGAGAGAATAATTATTACCTAGAATATTTATTTAATTTATCATCATCTCAAATACTGTATGGGAACATCTTATTTTGTATGTACATGCACAGTCGTGTGTGTGTGTGTGTTGATTGTGAATTATGATTCTGCATAGCTAGGGGAGTGGAATTTTGCTAGAGAATAAATGAAAGATTAATGAAAGTTTAAAATCATCATATACAAGTTTAACTAGCGTTAACTTTAGGTCAAATGTAAAATGCAGTGGAGAGGAAGAACAAAGGGGATCTGATAGAGGAGATTATTCAGTAAACCATGATAACAGGTGAGAGATACTGAGAACTTGAACCAGAGGAGGGATAATGGAAATGAAGAGTGAGAACAATTCCGAACCATTTCAGTAGTATTTTGAAAGACTTATTAATCAACTGACTACAAGAACCAATGTAGTCGATCACTTCATTTTACTATTGTAACTTTACTTTTATTTTCTTTACACATTTCCTTAATGTGACATTTTATAGCAATTAAATAAGTGATTTTTAGTTACTTCAATGTCTGTTAGACTTAGAATGTGTTTAAATTCTTTATATCTGCCATGATAAATGTTGTGGTTACTAGTATTTTAGTTCTATACTTGGTAGTAGAAGATTTAAAAAGTTAAAAGAAAGCACTGTGATTTTTAAATATAAGAATATTATAATTAAGTAAAATAAACATATGCATAGATATCTGAGATGGATTTTTAACATACAGGCAAAATTCCATGGGTGTCGAATAAGCATAAACTGGCATAGTCTGGCAAGAGGAAGTTCCCCATTGGGAAAAAAAGAAAAGAAAACACCTTGATGCACACCTTTTCTGATTTTAAGCCGTACAAGATGCTCTCATTGTTTTCACACAAGTACCTCTTGATCTATTTATAGATTCTGCATGAGCACATTCTGTGTTCTGCACAGAATTCCCGTTCTTCTCCAGGCTATCCATAATTTGTTATAGTCCACAGACTTGAATGTCTTTGCATATCTTTACGTTTGCATATTCAATAAAGCACAAGTACACTTTCTGGTATTCTGGACTTTCAGCCCAGCTCCATCTGACATTTGCAGTGATATTCTTTGTGGCTTGCAGTGGCACCATCTGATAGACTAAATTAGCTCACTGAGTTGCCTAAACTGTATACTTTTGGGGCTAGAGCATCAAGCGTTTTCTCCCATGGAGCAATTCGTGGGTTCTAGACTCAACCTTTTGTTGACAGCCAAATACTTAAACATTGTACCATCATTGCTTTTAAAATAAAATTAGCTTTGAACAGCTTTTTAGTTTTACAACAGACTTTTTTTTTTAATTTCAATTTGAATATCACTTACTTACTGATGTTTTCTTGACCTCTCCAGGTTAGGAAAATGTTCCTTCTGTATAATGTTTCATTGCTTATTCCAGTATTTATTTCCTTGGTAACATTACTAAACTGCTAGTAATACTTGACATGAAGATAAATAAAACTCTTTTTCATCAGTTATTCAAACATTTTAGTGCAGTTGTAATATATCATACTGAATTTATTGGTTTTGTTTGTGTGATAGAAGAATACTGATTTGAGCCAAATTTGCCAACTTTCCCCTACTTTTCTCCCCTTTAAATGCTAAAAATTTGACAGATCAATGGTTGCATTTTCTCAGGTTTCAGTTCAGTTTTAGGGGGACTTACAGCAATTTGTAATCTAGCAGGAAGTGGAAGTTTTAAAATGGATTTAGGAAGGGAAAACCACTAGAATTTATCACCTAATTTAATGTACTTTGTTGCTCATACTTTAGAATTCTCTACATTTTTCAGAATTGTAGTGAAATTGCTTGGTATGATTCTTTTATCCATAGTCTTGTAACTCTGAAATGCTGGGTGAGATTGTGCAAATAGATGTAGATGGTAGCTGTATTCCCTATGCCCCGTCTGCATTTTTAAAGCTTACCGCAGTTGTACATGTTCTTTTGCACTTGGCTTACTTCATTTAGCACAATTTCTTCCAGTTCTTCCCATTGGGTGATGTGCTTCATGCATTCATGACTGCTTTTCAAGGATACATAGTACTCCATTATATGTATGTACCACAGCTTTTTAATCCTTTCATCAGTTGATGGAAATTTGGGCTGCTTCCACCTTCTTGCGATTGTTAACTGTGCTGCGATGAACATTGGAGCACAGATTTATGCCTGTGGTTTGTTTCGTGCCTCTTCTGGGTATATGCCCAGTAGAGGGATTGCTGGGTCATATGGTAGCTCAATTTCCATCTGTTTTAGAAATCGCCAAATCTATTTCCATAGTGGCTGTACATACCTATGGCCCACCAACAGTGGATAAGAATTCCTATCTCCCCATGGCTCCTCCAACACTTGTTGCTTTCTGATTTTTTTAATTGGTCTTTCCTTAAGGGTGTTAGATGGTATCTCATTGTTGTTTTGATTTACATTTCTCTTATGGCTAACATTAGGAAGAAAATGAGCCAGTCGAAGTACAGTGTAGCAGCAATGAAATATGCAACTTTCCTCTAGTTCATAAGTGCTTCCTCCCACACACTATCATGATCCCAATTCTACCTTACAAATCCAGCTAGATCAGGGGTTGTACACTGGAGCAGAAAACAGGGATAATTCAAGACAGGACCAGGGGTGAGAGTGGTGATGCCAGGAGGGTGGAGGGAAGGTGGAGTAGAAAGGGGGAACTTATTGTAGGGATCTGACCTCCTGTCTGGGGTACAGACAATAGGGTTAAGGGACACATCGGACAGTGTATTATGACAAAATAATGACAATTTGTAAATTGCTAAGGGTTCTTGGGGGAGTAGGAGTGCAGAAGGAGAGGAAATATGGGGAGCTGGTACCAGGTCCTAGGTAGAAGGAGAATAGTTAGAGAATCATGATGGCAACAAATGTGTAAAGGTGGTTTGCATACAATTGACGTGTGTATTGATCGTGATAGGAGTTGTATGAGCCCCCAATAAAATGATAAAGAAAAGATGTAGAGTACTGTGACTCAGGGATATGCCAATTTTTCTGGGTGACAGAGTGAGCTATCTCAGAAACAGGAAGTGAATCACTTGACCATCGAGTAAAAGGAGCTGCCTGTAGGCCTCTTGTGAGATGCTTACCTGAAGCAGCAGGGGCACAGGATTCTGAAGAGTCTACACCACTTGCACACGTTTGAGGCAGTCAAGAGATTTTGCTCTGCGTATCCTGCCCCCCGAACAAGTAGTGCTGAGTGTCTCTGGACAGGAGGCTGGTTTTAGAGTGCTGTGCCCTGTGCACATTTATCAAGAGTAAAGGAGCTTTTATAACATTTGCCTGAACAAGACAGAGACAAAGGGGGCATTCATCTGAGAGGCTGAAGACCAGAAACAGGCATGCCTGCTGGCATGGAGGCTTTGCTGCAACCTTAATATTTTCTGAGACTAATGTGTTAACTCGTTAACTTCCCTAATCATGAATATTGTCTTTGTGTACTGTGTGAGCATTGCAATATATTATGAAATCTGCACATCTATCCTCAACAGCTGAGGGTAACATTGGATGGAGACGGAGAGGCCATCTCTCTGGCCTCTGACATACGCGACCTGGGTCATGTCCCTATCTGCTTTGGGTGACGTTGAGGTAGAACTTGATTTTCCTTCCTCCCCTTTTGAAGTTAGAAGTTAGGCATGGCCCCCACACCATTGCTTCACTGACCAATTAGAATTTCAGTGAATAATGGATTTAAGCAAGTTTTTTTTGTCTCTCTAAGCATAAAATTTCTTATTTGAAAATTATCTAACATAATATACATGAAAATAAATCTGATGGCAGTGAATTCTTTGGTTTAGAAGTCATTTGGATGAGTTTAATTATAAGCACATATAATCCATATAAAAATACATATGCACAGAAAATATGCAAAATTATATTATTTAACATAAATGTGAACATTCTTTGATCTTATTACTACATTAATATAGAAGTTTTCAAAACTATCAGGCACTGTAACACATGGATAAGCAAATTATAATTTAGCCAATAATGTAACAAAATTGGTCTTTGAAGAAAAGAACATTGAGGGTTGAGCCCTGGTGGTGTGGTGGTTGTGCGCGGGACTGCGGCCTACTGGTTTGGAGGTTCAAATCCAGGAGCAAGGCTGGGCCTCATACTCCCACCACCAGAGGGCAGTGAGGCCCCAAAAAACAAAATAAAACAAAACAAAAAGAACATTCCAAAATACTAATATTTTTCTTCTTTGTTGATATTTTTAAAGGAAGACAAAGTAGAAAACTGAAGCCTTACAAAGTTGTTTGTAAATTAGAGAAACACAAAAACATCCTTTAAACTAAATGTTATCAATGCAGAAGTGTATGCTTGAAGAAAATTTTATATCTCAAATGGGATTTTGCATTTTCAAAACACTTTCTATAGCTTCTGTGAAAGTAAACAGTGCTTAAAGAATGCTTTAAATTTACCATTTGGAAATAATGCCTAGCAATCGGTAGAAGTCTCTGATCTGCATGGATTAATGAGTAAAGACACACATTCAAAGACTGGTTATTTTATTAGCAGGTCAGAATAAAGCTGACTTAATTGTTGGAGATTCTTGATTGTCACCTTTAAAAAAGAAACGATTTTCATAGCACTTCACCCACTCATGCCTATGAACTGAGTTTAAGAAGCCAAGACATGCAAGAGTTCTTGCAATTTAGTCCGTTTAAGTAATGCAGGTATTGCACATAAAATAAAAGCAATACATACAGAGTTTTTTTAATGTTTTTATTTTAATTGGCCTTCGTTTGGGTTTATGTAGAAAACATCTCTTCTGTAAATCAAAGCCCAGGCCGAGATTGCTTATGGGACGTTCTGCTATTGCTTTCTACTTTCCAAAAGGCTGTCACCAGACAACTGCAGGCAAGCACCTCTAGTTCTTAAAATCACACAAGTGTTGATAAGACATGGCTATGCACTCACTCTTATAAACTGCTTTGCTTTATCGAAAAGTCATTGTAAATTTTATTTTCCATGAAATAAAGCGACTTGTAAATGATTCTAATTTATATTTATATATACATTTTCATCTTTAATTATAACTACATATTTAATGCATTTTAATTGAAGATATTATAAACAACACCAACAAAAGAGAAGCCAAGAGTCTCACATTACTCTAAAAAACAAATCTCTCCCAAACTCTTCTAACCATTAAGAGTTAGACGCTTATTCATACAGAATGTATTCTCAGCATATTTAGACACACATGCATGAACACACATTAGCATATATACAGAAATCAGAATTTTCATGGAAATTGATCTCTGAGAATTTGATAACAATGGCATTATGCTGTTGTTTTGCTGCATCATTTTTATAATATTCTTCTGATGTTAGTTCAAGGTAGTTTAATGAATTATATTTCTATATAATGTTTAATTTTATACTATATATATACTATTTACTTGAAAACCTGAAAGATATCCCACAAGCATTACTCTATTTTCCACTTATAAAACCTTGTCATGGGCTAAGCCCTGGTGGTGTAGTGGTTGTGTATGGGACTGCGGCCCACTGGGTTGGCAGTTCAAATCCAGCAGCAGCTCTCCAGGAGGGCAATGATGCACGCACACACACACACACACACACACACACACAAAAACCTTGTCAGGTAAACACTATTTTCACTCCATCTGAATACCTGTACTATTAAACTCAGAGTGGGTGAGGCCCTTCCTTGTGGCCTTGTAAACATGGTAGTGACACCACTTGATCTTATATGTTAATATTTTATCAACAACTAGAAGAGGAGAAAGACCTAAGTCAAAACAAGCAAACTTTAAAATATCAAGAAGAAAATTGGATGTTAAACATATTTAATTTGGGAACAGGAAATACTTTCCACAAGGAGGAACAAAAAATTAGTCTAAAGAGAGAATGGAGTAATTTGGTTACATAAGGAGCTACCTTTGCATCTTGCATATTGGTCTTTGGCAACATTATGCTGCTTCACCAGCAACATGGAAACTATTTAGGGAATGTGCCATCATCTTTTTAAACCCAGAAATAGTACAGTATCGTACACATCCCATTGGCGCCCAGAAAATGTCATATTACTTTACATAACAAAAAACAAAACAAAAGCCCACTGCCATCAAATCATTTCTCCATCAGAGCCACTGCAGAGTGGAGGAGAACTGTTCCTTAGGCAGCTTCTTTATGAGAGCCGTCTCCCTTTCTCCTGTGGAGTCGCTGATGGGTGTGGGTTACTAGGGTCTAATCCCCAGTGCCCTCAAGACTCAATCTAACAAAAAACAAAGAGGAGAAATTGAAATCTTACCTGAGCAACCATACACCCAGCTTAAAGTTTGATAAGGAAAGATAAGGGACTTTACTCCTCAAAGGAAATGTAAGGAATAGATATTGGGGGAGAATTGGCTCATTCATACTTCAAACCTTGGGCTACTTAAATACACATGCACTGCATTTCTTCTCATTTACCAAACAAATTCATCCACCCCTTATGAAAATACTATAAATGCCCATACATTACATCCAATTAAAAAGTCCAGAATGTTTTGATTATGCAAAGCTGAATCTAGAGAAGACTTCAAATGATTTGGTGACATACTTACTAATGTGATAAGAACCGGCCCTACTGAAACTGCTACCAAAATTTCAAAACATCAGTGTCATTGAATTTATTCCAACTCACATCAATCCTGGAGAGCAGAGTAAAAATGACTTTCAGGGTTTCTGTGACTATAAATCTTTATGGAAACAGACAGCGTCTGCATTCTCCAGTGGAGCAACTGGTGGAGTTGACCCTCCAACCTTGTGGTTAGTAAACCACTGCCTTTGAGTTGATTCTAATCCATAGCAACCCTGTAAGACAAGGTAGGAGTGCCCTGTACAGTTCTGAGTCTGTAACACTTCACAGGTCGAGGAAGCCACTTTGTGCAACAGAAGAAATGGACAAGTGGTCTAACGGAAGGCCTCCATTTTCTCCCACAGAACAGCTTGCAGTTTCAATTTGCTGACATTGTAGGTAGCATCTCAACTCACAACCACCCTTACATAAAGCAGTAGAAGAATATCAGTGAAGACAGTGCAGTCCAGAATGCACTGTAAGACTGCTTCTGTCATATAGCAAACCTAATAACATAAAGCAGATCTACTTTATGAGTTTCCAAGACTATAAGTTCTTAAGGGAACAGGCAGCCCCACCTTCACAAGGTGGCTGTTAGATCTCTCTCTCTCTCTTTCTCTCTCTCTCTCTCTCTCTCTCTCTCTCTCTGTCTCATGGGAGGGATGTATCTTAGTCCTTGGCTTTGTGTGAGAAAGTATTCGTGTGAAGCCTGGTTTGTGATCTAAGTGAGTTTTTTGAAAGAAGCAGTTTCAGGTTTTACAGTAAAGACAACACAAGCCCGAGTCTGTAGCCTGGTTGCAAGTCTGCAGCCTGACTGCTCTGGAACAGGGACCACAGCCTGGTCGTGCTGCCTTGTGTAGCAGCCACTGGACCTAGAAGAGAGCAAGAAGGCAAAGTCCCTGGGTTTTCAGAGCCCCCATTGGAAGGGGCTGTCAACAATACTCATCAAGCTCATTGGCTGAATCAAATTCTCCTGGCCTAATAGTCACTCCAGGTGTAGGACATGCCACCCCTTCTTGACTGAGATCTTGAATCTAACATAGTCATTGGTGTAATTGAACTGCTAGTCTAGTAGTTCGCATCCCAAGCTTAACTCATTTAGCCACCAAGATCCCATAGCAATAAAGCAAGCTCAGAGCCATCCTGGTGGCATAGTGGGTTACACGTTGGGCTGGTAACCCAAAAGTTGGCAGCTTGAAAACACCAGCTGGTATACAGGGGAAATATGGGACTTTCCCTTCCAGTCAAGTTATACACTTGTCTACCAGCTCGTTGTACTGTGACAGCTTGTGTGTTTCTGTGATGCTGTAAGCTATGTCACCAGTATGTCAAATACCAGATGGGTCACTCAAAGGGAACAGGTTTCAACAGAGCTTTCAGAAGGAATCGACTATCAGCTTCTGAAGAATTAGCCACTAGAAACTTTATGCATAGCACTGAAATGTTGTCAGATACTGAGGGCATTATGGATATCACTGAGGAAGAGCTGCCTTCATAATTATGACACAGATGGGGTAAAACTTATAGGAGTAAAGTCTTCATTTACTGATTAAGCATGATTCAAAATGAGAAGAGACTGGTGAAAAACTCTACTAATTGAACTTGAAATGTTTGAATTATGAAGCTTGGAAAGGTGGAAGTAGTTCCCCCAAAATTGCAGTGCAAAGCAAAGTCTTAGGCATTAGTGACCTGAAATAGATTGGTGTTGATCATTTGAATCAGAAAATCTTATGGATTGATATCCTGGACATGACATAATGAAGAAAAATGGTAATGCATTCATCATCTAAAAGTACATTTAGAGATTTATCTTGAAGTGTAATGTTTTGATGGACTTATATCTATCCATATTCAAGGAAATTCATTCACTATAAATATTATTTAAATGTATGCAATAACCATTAAGCTAGTGATGAAAAGCTTAAGAATTCTATGAAAGTCTTCAGTCTGAAATTGATCAAATACAGCCAAAGTGCATTTATATTTTACCTATTGGTATGCAAAATTTTGAAAGAAAAAAAAATCTGAAGGAAAGCATGATCTTGGTGATAGAAATGAAAAGTTGTAGAGTGGCACTTCTCAACCTGTGGATTGCGAACCCGTGGGGCGTGAACGATCCTTTCACAAAGGTCATCTAAAACCATCGGAAAACACATATTTCCATTTGCCTTAGGAACCAAGACACTGCTCCTATATGCATCTCCAGGCAGGTCCACCCACATGCAAATACTCCCACATATGAGTACCCAGCCTGAAGACTGTGACCCATGCTAACCATGCTTCAAGAAAGTATTTCATTTAGTTGTCTTTAGAAATAAATATTTCACAATATATAATTGCATATTGTTTTGTGATTAACCATTTTGCTTTATTTATGTTCAATTTGTAACAATGAAAATCCATCTTGCATTTCAGATCTTTACAATTTATAACAGTAATAAAATTACAGTTATGAAATAGCAATGAAAATGATTTTATGCTTGGGGGTTACCACAACATGAAGGACCGTATTAAAGAGTTGCAGTATTAGGAAGGTTGAGAACCTCTGTTGTGGAATGAATGATAGAATTTTGCAAGACAAATAAATCATTTATAGAAAATACATTTTTTTCAATAACACAATTAGTGAGTATACATATGGTTTTCTCCTGATTATATACACAGAAATGAAATAGACTATCTAACTAAGAATGGACAATAGAGGAACTCAGTTTCAGTAGCTAGGGGGTGACTGTGGGATAGACCATCAATTGTTCATATGTTAGATCAGGTTGAAGCAGAAGAAAATGAAAACAAGTCCACAAAATCCAAAATGCTAACTTGCGTCTAGCCCACCTGAATTTTGAAAATATCACAAAAAGCATTTGATCTGTTAATCATCAATGACAGAAGACTTAGATGAGCTGTAGGATGACATCAAGAACATCATTCATGAAGAAAGCAAAGGTCCTGAAAAAAAAACAAAACAGGAAAGAGGGCTCAGCCCCAGTGGCATACTGGTTGAGTGTGGGACTGCGGCCCCTGGGTTGGCAGTTCAAATCCAGCAGCAGCTCTCCAGGAGCAAAGTTGGGTCTCCCACTTCCACCAGAGGGCAGTGATGCCCCCCCCCAAAAAAACAGGAAAGAAAGAAAAGATCAAAATGAATGCCTATAGAGATTGTAAAACTTGCTTTTCTTAAGAGAGTAACTAAGTGAAATAGAAATATTGAAAAAGTTAGGGCTGAACAGAAAATCACAAAGGCAGCATAGGAAGAGTAAAAGATAATGAAATTTGCAAAGATCCAAAGTTAAAAAACTAGAAAGGGGAAACATGCTCAGCCTACCTTAAACTGAAAAAAAGTCAAGTCTCCTGTTCCAATATTGAAAGATTTTATGGACAAGCTATTGAATGGTACAGGAAGCATCAAAAGAAGATAGAGTTCCTGTTTCAACAAGTTGATGAAGCACTCACTAGCCTGTACCAGGAAATTTAGAAGACAGCAACTTGGCCAACTGATTGGAAAAGATCAATATTTTTACCCATTCCAAAAAAAGGTTGACCAAACAAAATGCTCAAATAACATAACAATATCATTGTTATCACATACAAGTAAAATGTTCCTGAAAATCATCCAATGATGTTTGCAACAGTACACTGACAGGAAGCTGCTAGAGGTTCAGGCAGAATTCAGAAGAAGATGTGGAATAAGGAAGATCATGCTGCTGTCAGAGGCATCATGACTGAAAGTCTAGAATATCAGAAAACTGTTTTCCTGTGTTGTATTGGCTGTGCCTGGGAATTTCATTGAGTCATAACAAGGTAAGGATAGTTTTGAGAATAATAGGAATTCCAGAATGTTCCTGGAGAATTTATACATGGATCAAGAGGTAGTTGTACGACCAGAACAAGGGTATAATGCGTGGTTTAAAATCACAAAAGTTATGCATTAGCATCACATCCTTCACCATATTTATTGAATCTGCTGAGAAAATCAACAGAGAACCTGGATTATATAAAGAAGAATGAGGCATCAGGATTTGAGGAATTGTTATTAACAACCTTTGTTTTGCATATGACACAGCATTGTTTGTAGAAAGTGAGGACTTGAGGCACTTGCTGATGAAGATCAAGGATTGCAGTCCTCAGTAAAGATTACAAATTATTGTAAAGGAAACAAAAATCCTCATAACTGGACCAGTAAGTAACATCATGTTTAATAGGGAAAAGATTGAAGTTGTCAAGGTTTTTTCTTGCTTGGATCCACAGTCAATGCTCATGGAAGCTGTAGACAACAGATGAAATGATCCATTATATCGGGAAAATTGGTTGCCCAAGAGCTTTTAAAGTATCAAAAAGTAAGAATATTACTTTAAAGACTAAGTGCTAGTGGCCCCAGCCTTGGTATTTTCCATTGCCTCATATGCTTGTGAAAGTAGGACACTAAATAAGGAATATGAAAGAAGAATCGGTCATTGGAATTATGGTCCTGATAAAGATCACTGTAAGTACCATAGACTATATAAAGAACAAATAAATCTGTCTTGGAGAAGTCTAGCCAGAATGCTACTTAGAGGCAAGGGTGGCGAGACCTCATCGCACTTACTTGGAACATGTCCGGAGAGACCCATCCCTAGCGGACATCATGCTTGATAAAGTGGGCAGGTGGGGAAGAAGAAGGCCCTCAGGAAGATGGATTGACACGCTGAGGCATGAGGACAAAGAGAGAAAACATGAAGAGGCTGTAGCAGCACTTTATTAGAAAAGAATCTCCCGGACGAGGTCCCATGGTCTAGCAAGTAGCCCAGGAAAGTTGCGCCCAGTGAGGCGAATGGTGGTTTTTCAAAGGATGGACCCAAGAGGGTCCCTTTGGGAAGGGGTTGCAGCTGCAGCAGCTGGAAATTTTCCGCTGCTGCAATGTTTTTCCTTTGTCCAATTGTCCAGCCGTTGCAGGTGGGGCGAAAAGGCAATTATTCTTAGAGCCAGTTCTGAGAATTCTCCATTAGCGTCCTTTCCTGGTTAGTGCAGGGAAAAGGGTGGAAGTGCTGAAAGCATTCCCTCACCCAACATCCCTGCCTTTTAGTGATAGGGAACGATGTGAGTTCTTCCCACTATTCCAGTGGATGGCAGTGTGGGAGTGCGATCAGGGGCTACAGACCTGAGTGTGCTGGGTCAGGTTTGATAGGCAGGGGCTGTTAGGGTATAAAAGAAGCTGGTTAACAGTTAAATTGGTTATGTACCTTACTCTATTTTGGAGAAACTTGAAAAAAAAACGGGGCTATTAACAACAGAAAACATGACCACTAGTGGCTTAACCAAAAGGAGAAACCAGGAGACACAAGGGTTTTGAAACTGATGTTATTGAGGCACTGGCTTGTTGACAGTATCTGATTTTGTTTGCCATTTTATTAAGAACTCTTACGTTTTGTTCCACTACCCCAGATTCATTAATGTAGTAACATCATTTTTCTTCTAAAAGGTTTTTTTTCTGAGGTTAGGAGATCTGGAGCCCTGTGCTAGGGTAGTAAGTTAGTTGCTCCTGTAGGGAGAGTAGGGAATCCGAGGTAGAGTCCACGACCAACTAGAGGGACCCACTAGAGAGCCCAGCTGCTGTGAGCAAGGGGGCAAAGCTAAGGCCAACTAACACAAGTAGGAAGGAGACCCTTTTGTTGTGTGGGTTGGTTTTGGAACCCATAGCCATTTAAATTTGGCAGTCCTGTACTGCATAGTAATTTGGGGAACCATAGTGATTGGGAGGCTAGTGCTTGTTACAGATGCATTGATGCATTTGGTAAAGGTGCCATTGCACCAAAGAACATTCTGGATTGAGGGGACTCCTGTTATGCTGTGTGTACCCCTGTTATGCACCGAAGATTTGATATCGATGGCTTTTGATAGCAAATGGGGTATGTTCTGTTTTTGCTGGTGTTGGAAGGATCAAACAAAGGAATTCCCTTTAAGGGTGTAGGGACTCATTAGATGGGGAAAAGGTTAATAAGAGTTTGGCAGCTAATAATGGGCCCTATAAGGAGTCACAGAGAAAACAAATGTCTATATTATTATTTTTGAAATATTGAGGAGGATATCTGGTTCCTGGATTACTTTAGTCGGTGAATGCGCTACTGGGGTATTTTTTGGGTGATGGTCTATCTACTACTGGTAATTGCTTAGCCAATAATTGTTTACTATTCTGGATTTTCTGTGCCATCTGATTTAATTTCTTAAAACTCTAGAGGAGGATTGCTACGTATTGTCAGTGGATGTGAAGGGTATTAATGGGTCTGTTGCTGTGCTGCCAAAAATATAGTTTGCCCTTTACTACTGAAATGCATTTGCTGCCCCAGGGCTTCACAATGTTAAGGTGGTAGGCTCCAGTTTCATCCCCAACAAAAATGTCTTACTTAATTTATCCTGAACTGTGCATTCCAGTCTAGCAACCAGTGAATTTTGCAAGAGAATCTGGGTACCGACCATCAATGTCTGGCCACCAAAGAAAGTATTTTTTTGTCCGGTTATAAATAAAGTAGAATATAGGACCAGCTAAAACATGATTGGTTATGAGCCTTGAGGATCTAGAAGGGAGATTGATTGAAATTGGTGACTGGTACCATGCTGAGGCGCAAAATCCTTTTCCAGCAATGTGGGTATGCTTAGCATTGCCAGCCTGATAGATTTTGCGGACAACAAATTCCGGCACGAAGGAGTTTACTTTGGCCTTTGTAACTTTACTTGGTTTAGGGTGACTTGCAGAAGGCATCCCAGTAAAATGAAGGCCTATTGTGTTAGTCCGGTTAGACTAGAGGAACAAATTCATAGACATGCATATGGATATAAGGAAAAGGTTTATATTCAAGAGGAACATAACATTGAGAAAACATCCCAGCCCAGTCCTGTTCAAAGTCATTAATCCGATATTAACCCATATGCCCAATATCAGTCTATAAGGTCTCCTTCCGACTCACGAAGGCACAGGTCAGTGGGTGCAGAATCCCGGCGCTGGTAAGGGTCTCCACATGGCTCCTTGCTTCCTGGGCTCAGGGTCCATTAACAGCATCTCGTGGTGGCAGAAGCAACTCATCGCTGGCAGAGGTCTCCATATGGCCACCCCAGCTTCAGAGGTCTGGCTCCATCAGGGCAAAGCTGTGTGGTCTCTCCACCGGCTCCCCCAGCTTCTTGGACGCTGCCAACTTGTCTTGTCCATAATTCCTTGTCTCTGAGATTAACTCCCAACAACTGGGGACGATAGCTTCTCATCTTCACAAGGAAAATATCGCGAGATTTCCCAGACATATCCGGAGAAAGTCATACCCACACTGAGGCCTCATTGGCTACTCAATGCCTATCTCCAGATTAACAGGCTAGACTCCATCCCTACATCTCAATCATGAAATTAACATAAGCACAAAACCACCACAGCTATAGGCCCCATGAATTGGGTAGAGTACATGGCATCATGGCTGGTTTAACTTAGCTCAGGTGGTGCCAGTTAGGACTAATGAGTATCTTAACTGCCATGGGAATAGTGAGGATTATGATGTATGGACCTGACCACCATGGTTGTAGAGGTTTTGAATGCAGAGTTTTGAGAAGCACCAAATTTCCAGGCTGCAGCACGACCACTGAAAAGCTTTTTTTGAGTTTTCAGGGTGGGGCAGGTACCTGTCTTCAAGTTTTTGTAGCATCTGTCTTACAAGGGAGCAATAAGGGAGGTAGGATGCCAAGGGGGGTTGTTGGACTGGTAGGTGGTGCTTAAGTAGAATTGGTCCTCCATACATGAGTTCAAAATGACTCAGCAATGTAGGTCTATGAGGGGAGGTCTTAATCTGAGCAAGAGGTATAGGTAAAAGTGTAACCCAGGACTGGTAGAATTTTACAGAAAGCTTTGTGAGGTGATCTTTGAGGAGTCAGTCCTTTTGATTTTTCCTGATGACTGTGGTCTGTGTGGAATGTGTAGCTTCCAATCTATGTCTAGTGCTGAATCTACCTGATGATTAATCTTAGAAATGACAGTAGGCCCATGATCTGATTGTATTGAGGTGGGGAGATCAAATCTGGGAATGATGTGGTGTCTGTCACTACTTCTGCAGTTTCATGTTTGGTAGGTATGGGATTTACCCACTATGTAAGGGTATCAAGCATGGTAAGAAGGTATTTTAACTTTTTGTGTGACAGCATGTGGGTGGTCTACTTGTCAGTCTTATCCTGGTATATGACCTTTTATCTGATTGGTGGGGAAGTTTGGTTTAAATTCTTCCTACAGACTGATAGAGGTGTGAGTGTAGAAGACAGAACAAACAGTGTTCACAAAGGTTTGCAGTGATGGGTGATGAAACAGAGGTTTAAGGAAATGACTAAGATTTGGGGGGCTGATGCTTAACAAGTGATGGATGTGTTGTATGATGGTGGTTGCCTGAGTTTGGGGTAAGGCTAACTTTTCTTTTAGCATTGCCCCCCCCCCTTGTGGGGTTGTTTCCTCTTTTGGACAGCAAGTAATGTAATTCCATGTCTGTATACTGTGGCTGGACCTTGGATAAAGAGGATAAAGAGGGGTGAGGATGGTTTGAATTAGTTAGTCTGCGGGCCACCATTTCTGCTTGGTTGTTTTCCTGTGACACTGGAAAATCATTAGTTTGATGTCTTTCATATTTCTTACACTGTAATTCTTTTATTATAATGAACACAAATGTTTCTCCCTTCTCATTAACTTCTTGGCTAACAACTTTGTATATACTTTTCTGACTATTTAAAACTCACTGTCTCCATCTTAATTTTTTGTGTAACTGGCCTGCTATCAATTGGACCTGTAAGATCCCAGTGGACAATGGGAATGAAGGACAGCTGTCAATTTCCATGACAGAGACCTAGGAAGGTTATAAAGGACCAGAGAAGGAATGAAAAGCAGAGAAGGCAGCCCCTGTGCTGACCAGAAAGGAAAAAACGTACCTACTACCTTGATTATTACCCCAGGCTCAGTGAGGGCAATTAGGGTCATGGAGTCTAGGCTCTGTCAATTCTTGATAGGTAGGCCTGGTAATATCAATTGTGGATCAGGGCTTGGAGGGACTGGCCTTTCACAGCTGGGCGCTGAAGGACAATCAACCCTCCAGTGGCTTGCTGACCACACATTGAATAAAGCTTGGTGGGTGGATGAGGTTGTGGGTAGTGATTGGTCTAGTGAACTTGCTGACCACACTTGAAGCAGGGTGTGGTCTGAAACTGCTGTTTCCAGGGTATGTGAAAGAGGCCAGTGTCATCTTGTTTGCTGAGGACCTCAGGGATTCAATAAAGGCTTGGGCTTGTAAGTTTGCCTTCTAGAGATTTTGGGAATCCCTGTCTGCCTCTGCCTGCTCCACTCTGATATTAAAGACTGTAAAGGCCAGATTTACCAGGTTTTGGATAGTACTCTGACAGCCATCTTTAGTTTTTTTAAAACTTTTTTTTCGTGTCTAGAGCTGATTGAGTAATGAAATTTGAGGTGAGGACAGTGACCCCTGCTGATGAGCTTGGGTCTAGTCCAGTTGGATGTATCGTGTAGGTCAGGTGCTTTAAAAAATGCTGCCTGATTTTTACCCAGCCTTTGAGTAATCTCCCAGGGCTTATTAAAATTAACTGCTTCATGAGAAATTGCTTGGAGACTAGTCAAGATACACTGAAGCATTTTATCTCAGTAGGCCCAGTCATCCTGGCATGTCTGGTTACTCCAGCCTGATTCATGCCTCATGACTGCCTTGGTACACATAGGCACGCTGCGGTCAGTGAGATGGACCTGGCCTGCAAGCTGCTTGACAGCAGCAAAAACACACTCTCTTTCATTTGAAGTGATAGTGGATAAAAGGAATACAAAAATATCATGCCATGATAAATTACAGACTTGAGATAGATAGCACAACTCTTTGCCATAGGTGATGAAATAGTAAAGGAACCTAAGCGCTTTTCAATTTGGGATAAGTAAATAAGATAGAAGGGTACATGGATGTGAACGAGACCTTCAGTGCCCACAGCTTCCTGTAGGGGGCAAGTGAAGGGTTGGTGTGAATGGGTATGGTGACTGACAGGGAAAGACAAAGGAGAGAACTTAGGGCCTGGAGTGGGAGGGGCAAGGAGGAGTCTACAGAGGGGTGGTTGGAAGTTGAGGGGATAGCAGAGGGCAGTGATGGTGAAGGACAGCCAGAATATGGAGGAGGCCTCACTGGGAATGCAGAAAAGGAGTCAGAGATTCAGAGAAAGATGACGGGGGAGTACTGTCAGGTGCCTAATTAAGAGTGATTAGCTCAGAACTTGAGTAGAGTGATAGCGAGAAAGAGTATAGAAGGAAGAAAGTGTGGATGTAGGGAACCTTAGGCCATTTCCTATTTTCTAGATTATATTGTGGCTAAACCGAATTGCAGTAAAAAAAGACAAACAAGAATTTGGGTCAGATGTCTGGTATTAAGCCAACGGTTGAGAGGTTAGTTAGAAGATACACTAAGGATTTGAAGAGTCAGACTTGGGATTTTTGTTTCCCCTGCTGCGGAGTTCTTGGAAAAGACTGAAAGCTAGACAAACAGTGTCCCGAGTATCCAGTTCAGCCTCTGGAACAGGGGTGGAGAGGGTGGGGCGGGACAGGATGGTGGAGCTTGACTTGCAACTCTCACAGAAAAGGAGCAGAGAGATTTAGGTGTGCACAAATGTTTCTGATCTGTGCATGAAGGTATAGGACTCCGCAGTGTCCCAGCTCCCTGGCTGTCTTTGGATGGAGAGGCACTGTGTGGGCCCATGGATCAGTAGAAATGGATGGATAGAGCCTCTAGTTCAAGAACCCAGCAACAAGGAACAGTGGCTGAAATAGCAGAGAGAACATTTAGTCAGGTCCTCACTCAGACATGATGGATGGCAGCTGAGAGGTCCCATTCTGAGGCGAGTGGGGGATGAAGAAGAGAGGGGTGCTGCACTCGCCCAGTGGCAGGTCGGGGCACATCAAGACACCTCTTACACCTCCGAGGTTTCGGCACCAAATGAGAGTTAAACTGAGGCACAAGGAAAAACAAAGAAAAAGTTAAGAGACTATAACAGCTCGTTTCAGAAAAGAAGCTCCCTGATGAGGTTCTGTGATCTAGTAAGTACCTCAGGGAAGTTGCTCCCAGGGAGGAGAGTGGTGGTTTTGAAAAGCAGAGACCAAGGAGGCTCTTTTGGGGAAGGGGTTGGGGCTGCAGCTGCTGAGAATTTTCCACAGCTGTCATGTTTTTCCTTCGTCCAATTGGCCAGCCATTTCAGGTGGGGAGGAAAGACAGTTATTCTTGGAGACAGCTCATAGCATCCCTGGATTCTCATTATTGCTGAGAATTGTCCATCGGCTTCATATCCTGGTACATTTAAGTGAAGGGTTGAGACCCTGACCCGAAAGGGATGATGCAAGAGTGCTCAGTGTTTAGGTATGTTGTGTGTATGAATAGTACAGAGGAGTACATAGGGAGACTATTAGTTGGAAGTGATTGCCTGGCATGTAACGACAGTTACAGTTGCAGAAACCATAGGGGCTTGTTCTACTCCGCTGTTTTTGAGTCAGAAACTCAGTATCAGTGACATTGAGTTATTTTGAGTTCAGGACAAGAGTTGTAGAAACTTACTAAGTATTAGACACTCATTCTGCTTTCTGGAACTTGTTTGACTGAATAGCCCCTGGACCTTCCAAATAGGAAATATTTGTTGTAGTTAAGTGCCTTCAGGTAGGTACACAGCAGACAGAAATGTGGCCTTACTCACAATAGTTACCATGCTTGAGGCCATCGATGAAGTTCCCCTATCAACCCATCTTTTGTAAGGTCTTCCTGTTTTTAGTGTCCCTTCTTCTTTACCAAGCACAATGTTTTTCTCCAGGGATTGGTCTCTCCTGGCAACATGTCCAAAGTAGAATGACATGAAGTCTTGCACCACCATTGCCTCTAAACTGCATCCTATCCTGGTTGTACTTCTTTGGAGACAGATTTGTTTCCTCTTTTGGTGGTCCATGGTACTTTTTACTTTGTTTACTGGCAGCCTAATTCAAAGGCACTGATTCTGCGGAGCCCTGGGGGCTTAGTGGTTCCGTGGTAGGCTGCTAATCTAGAGGCCAGCAGTTTCAAAGCACTAGATGCTGCTTGGAAGAAAATCCAGATTTTCTACTCCAGTAAGGAGTCAGAATGATAGAAACCTACAGAAGCAGTTCTACCCTGTGCTACAGGTTCACTCAGTAAAACTTGATTGGATGGAAGGTCATTTGTTTGTTTGACTTCTGTCTGGGCTTGCGTAATCTTTGAAACCTACATCATAGCTGATATACATTTAGGAGGTAAAGGCTCCATATATACCTAACATTTTGCCATCAATCAGTCATATATCTCCACATTTTTTCATCTCTTGGGATTCCTGGCAAGTTGCAATTCCAGATGTAGTATGTGCTATCACACGGAGAGGACCAAAGTAACTGTGTGAATTTGAAGAAAAGCACACCATATCACCAATTCTTTCACCAGAGTCCATTTTGGGATGGATGTGTCCCACATAATTGTATCTAAATTCATATTACCTCAAAAAAAGTTTTTCCTTCACATGATTTTAATGTCTCCCATTCCTGAAAATACATTGCATTTACTTTAAAAATGAGTAGAAAATTATTCTGACATGAAAAGTTAACACAGTTTCACACTTTGAAGATTAGGCTTGTGATTTTCATTAATCTCTTGGTAGGATTTTAGTGTGTTACTTTCGATTCATTTTGTATGTCTACAGTTACCAAGTTCTTTTCCATCAGTTTTTCTAGCTGGTCCCGACTTGGACATTATCTAGAACATTTGCTTTGTAGGGGAAGGAAGCATAACTCTTTGCCACATATCTCACTTTATTGTATTTCATGGAACATCCTTTGCAGACTGCAAGAGTGTAGTCTGATGCTACTTATGGTACAATATTTCAATTTATTTGAGTAATTTTTTTTCATTTTTGCTTCAGAATTCAGGATGCAAGCATACATACCCTGTGAAAGTAGTTTGCATTCTATTTACTCTCTGTTTATATAGCAAGTAATTTGAATCTTACTTCAAATCATCTTTTCATATATATGTATAAATAAGTAAAACAGAATTTTATATTACTACTCTTTCCACCAAAGATACATTTTACCCAGACAGGCAGTTTCTACATACAGAGGGGTATATCAGTTTCTGCCATTGGTTATTTCTAGATTTACATACATTTCTATGAGTTTATGCACTATTCCTAATTATAAAATTTGTTGATAAAAATCTACAGTTTGTAACTTGAAATTTCTCAAGAGAAAATTTAAATAGTTTATATATCCAAAGAGTTCATTGTCATGGTCTTCAAAGATTCTTGATCATTTTGATGAATTCAACATTCATGAAAATGAATCTTAAGTTCCCTAGGCCCACCCCAACCCCCTTCTCCATTGCATCTTAGTCACCAGCTGCTATTGTAATTTTTGTGAAATTGCCAGTGAAGGTAACCCCTCCCGTATCTCCATTCCTACTAATTTTCCACTCTGACCACCCTCTCATCCCTCACCGGGACCTGCAATTTTATCAGTGCTATCAGCCTCACTCATTTACATCCACAGCTTTTGTCTACTATTCTTACTGTCTCTGAATTCTAGGAAATGTCATCACTTTCCATGCCTTCAAGTCAGCCTGACTTTACATTGTTTATTAAAGGAAGTCATCTTAAATCAGCTTGAGTGTTTTTGGTGTTATTTATTACCATTCATTTTAGATGCGACTAGACAAAACAAAACAATTAAAACAAAAACTTCGCATAGTGATCATGTAGGACGTGGTATGTTAGAAACCCTCTGTTTAAAGTAACATCACCCACTGGCTTGGCAGTTCAAATCCAAGAACAAGGCTGGGCCTCCCACCAGAAGGCAGTGATAACCTCCCCCCACCCCAAATAAAGTAACATCAGCAATTACTATCAGTTTTCAGAAGAAGGCTAATTAATGGGAGATCAAGATTAATATTAGAACATGTACCTTGAAGAGTACTGGGTTTGGGCTTCAGGGAAAAGGTCTCATGACATACAATCCTTATGTATCAAATATTGCTTTATTTTTACTTTTAAATTTACAACAACTTTTGTCCAATGAACAGTCCATTCCAGGACCAGACTACCTCTCATGGAGGTCCCCATGATAATTGGGTTGATGGGGACAGGGAAAAAGAAAAAGGAAAGGTAGCTACATAGGGCATATGGAGTCGGAGTGGGGTTGGGACTAGGTGATCTCTACTCAGGAAGCATTTGTAAAGCATAGGTGGAATTCCCCATTAGAGTGAGCAGAGGAAAGTGACAACACCCAAGCATTCCCACCACAACCCCCAAACCTAGCAGAGCTCTCTGGGGAAGTGAATGCCTCACATCTGGGCCCTTTTTCCTGTGGGGAAATCGTTATATCATTGTTCCTTACATGATACATTCACCTTCTCATTTCTGCTCCCCCTTTTTTCTCTATCAGTCCATCTTCATGTATAAGTCTATCTGAGTAGTCCCTGCTATCTTTTGAATTTATGACTCTTACACCTTTAGGGGACAGGGCAATTACAACTTTCCCTTATTTCCTTGGATGACAGTATATTTATTTGAAAAATGTAAAATCTCTTTATATGTAAGATAAATATTATCTATTATGTTAGTGATCATTTTCAAAGACTTTATGCCATGTAGCTATGAATTTGAAACATCAGTACTGCTTTTGAAAGTTCAGTTGCCTCTCAGGTAATTATCAAAACTGAAGGAGAACTCAGTGCGACATTGGAGAGTATTTGGTTTATTTTTTATACAAACACCTCAGTCTTCCCTAGTCCTATATATATGACAAGAAGAAGCTATCTACCAAAGACGCCAATTTTATTAGAGGAAAAGTTGGGAATGGAAGAGCGCCCGGCCTAATCACTTAACTGATAGTTCAGTAATCTCCTTGTTATGCAACTTTGTTTCCAGATCGTAAATTGAGCATGTGAGAATATCTATAAAGCATGTATTGAAACTTTTGCAATTGTATTCACTTGTTTTTTAATTATTCAAAAATTTTCACTCACCAGATGAATTGCTCTGATTTACCTATTTTATTTTGAACAGATCATGTTGTTTGTGAAGAAGAATTTAAATACGCCATGTTAGCTTTAAACTGTATATGTCCGGCAACATCTACGCTTATTACACTACTGGTTCATACCTCAAGAGGCCAGTAAGTATATACTTTTTCCTCTAAAATAATACATTTTACCTTTATCAAATGCGTGTGTATTCAGTTAAATGGCTTAGAAAACTAGTAACAAAGGGCATACAGCTCTATATGTATTTATGTTTTTATTTGTGTATTTTCTTTATCTGATCAAGGTCAAAAACCTATACAAAACATGAGAGTGGCCTGCTCAATTTTCATAGTAGCCTTTAGATACATATGCCCAACTTTTATTCATGTATCTATAATCCTATATCTGGTGTCCTCATTTCGCAGACCTATGCTTACGTTGTGTTACCTTATGCTTAGACTATGGCTTCAGCAGTGGGATTGATAATTGTGTAGCAAATAACATTTTAAGAAAGCGATTTGTATTACCACTTTCATAAGAGTTTAGAAGCCCCCTCCCCTGACATGTTATCATCCTTAAGCTGGACATAAGAATTGTCCTCAAAATTACAATTTTGCAATCTTTGAAGAATGAGAACTCGGTAGTTGAAAATAGTTCTATAATGTAACATAGAACTTCTAGGAAATACCTTCTTTGTATGCATTTCAAAATCGGTGCATACAGGCATGTCATTAGACCTTCTTTGTTCTTGTTTATGTTCATATAATGTGAAAATTTGTTTTTGATTGTGGTAAGCAAGGAAAATATGATGAATGCCCCTGGTAATTTTTGGTTATTTGTAATCCAATATACTTTATGATGTAAATTCCACTGTACGACTCATTCTTTGCATTATTTAATGTAGTAAATTGATGGACAACTAAATCAAATGTAATTCAGGGAAGAAAAAATCTTCATTGAGATTTCATTCTAAATACTATAAGTTTCTAAATGAAATGCCCCACTTGGCTCTAATTATATTTTCTTTACTGCGACAATAAGTTTCCCAGGAAAAATTTTAAATCATAAATATAAATATTTCTATTTTTTACATTTACAATCTTTCCATCTCAGCAATGGAAAAGTTGAAATAGATGTCTAAAATGACCATCATGTTTAAAAGAAATAGCAGTTTTATTCAATTAGTTAAAATGGAAGACAATTATTTTAACGCTAATTAAATTGCCATTTGTAGAACTCTTTACAAATGTTCATTGTTTGCTATACCATGTTTATTATAAAATAATACAATCATAGTGTTGAACATTTAGACTAGCTTCCTTATTTTACAAATAATAAAATGAGACCTATTGACACTCTACAAAACAACTTATTACTCATAGACTGAAGCTAAAATTACATTGCCAGAATCTCAGTAAATATTATTGATGAATCATAGTAATGCCTGGTGAAGAAATTGTACTGACATTTAGTTAAAAATGTCAGTGACCCTTTAAAAGAGGTCTTTCTTAAAAATAACGAAGTAAAGTTTTACCAAATTAGAAAGAAAGTAGCATTATTGAAGACATAGTATATTGCATAAGTAAGGCTTTCCTACAAGGGAGATCAACTTACAAAATTACTTCATAACTCAGTGCCACAATAAATGCTAGAATTTCTCAAAATAATTTGTTGGAAACAGCCTTGTGAGATATAGTTCACATTCTGTACAACTACAATTCACTCATATAAAATGTACCATCCAATAATCTTAAAAGTATTCACAGATTTGTGAAACCATCGAAATTATCTATTTTTAAGACATTTTCATGACTTCATAAAGAACCTCTGTACCCATTAGCAGTCATTCCATATTTCCTTTAGTCCTAGGCAACTACTAATTTACTTCTACTTTATATAGATTTTCTCATTTTTCATATAACTAGGATCATAAAATATGTGGTTGAATTTCTTGACTGGCTTCTTTCAAGTAACAAAGTTTCCATGTTCACCCATATTTTTATTTTTTAAATTTTGGCATCACTGCCATCTGGCGGTCGTGGGAGCTACCCAGCCTTGCTGCTGCTGGATTTGAACCGCCAACCCCGTGGGCTAAAGTCCCACACTCAAGTGGAAAGTAACAAGAATAGCTTTATATTTTAATCCTCTGTTTTGTTAGATTCCTCAGGTGGGAAATACCTTGATTCTTGGCTTCACACAAGCTAGGATTTCTGGACATCCATGATAAGTTCTATACACTACTGAAGGAAGTGCTTCTGTCTCTCTTAACTTTTTAATTCTACGCCACCACAAAACCACAGTGTGAGCATCTTCCAAAGACTCTATTCTTGTTACTTTCCAATGTTTTTTGATTTGGGGGGAAAGAAAGAAGTCTGAAACAGTTAGATCTGGACTGTATGGTAGACAGGGTAGGATTTCCACTTGGAATCCTTGTTGGATGAACCTTATTGTCATTGATAAATTATGATAGAAAAATTCCTTTCCCAACTTCTTAGTCTTTTGCTCACCAATGCAGTTTTCAATTTTCTCAAAACCTATTCCTAATAAAGCCTTGTAAAAATCCTGTGTCTGTTGAGAAAATCTGCCTATATTATGCCATCAGAATCTTTTAAAAAAGTTATTATAAATTCCTCAGTTGATTTGGAACTTTATTTTTCTTTATAAAGTTACTCTAATGAGACTGAGACAAGTCCATTACTGATATAACTTGTTTTCAACCATTCATTGTGTCCACTCTCCAAAAAAACCCCACAGCCATCCTATCAATTTCAATTCATAACAACCAGATCTAGGGTTTCTATGGTTGTAAATCTTTAAGAGAATAGAACAATCTCATCTTTATCCCTTGTGGTCTTGAACCATCAGCCTTACAGGTAGCCATTCCACAATTAATTGATAGCTCTGATTGCACAGACAAGTTTTAAAATGTTTTCTTTAGAATACACTCGTGTATGAACTTAAAGCATAGTAGCAATACTTTGACTTCGGTTTCATACATGTCAAATGCAAAAGAGAACTACAGAATCAATGTAAAACTTATAAGGAATTTCTGTTTTTTTTAAGATAATTTTATTGGGAGTTCTTACAACTCTTATTACAACCAATGTATCAATCATACCTGACACAGTACATATATTGCCATCATTCTTTTCTATACATTTACTTTCTACTGAGTCCTTGGGATCAGCTCCTCCCCCCACCCCCCTCATGGACCCTTGATAGATTATTATTATCTTCACATCTCACACTGACCAATATCTTCCTTCCCCTCTGGTTTCTATTGCTCTTTCCCCCCGAATGGGGGTGTGTGGTTATGTGCCAATCATTGCGATCAGTACCTCCTTCCTGCCTTTCTTTTCCCTCCTTCCCCTACCCTTTTGGTATCACTATCCCCATTCCTGTTCCTGGGTTCCATGTGTCATCTTGCCTATACCTATGTACATGCTCCCTTGTAGTTGAGAGCTGGAAACAGCTATGGGGTCACAAGAGTGGGAAGTAAGAAGGCCTCAAAGGTTCAGAGGTATATTGTGTGCTCCATTGGTGGACCCAGATTAACTTCTCTTCTACCTGTAACCCTTCTGGACTATTTTCCAATGCAGGATGTTCCAGTGTCTACAATGTCCACTGTGGGTTTCTACTCCAAACTTCTCATTCTCACCAGTATGTTTTTGTTCCAACCCTCTTATTCTCACCAACATGTTTTTGTTTGTCTGTTGTTTGTTATGAAACTTATGATGCCTGTTTCCTGGTCCTGATGACACCTCTTTATCGCATTTGCTAGTGTGCTTTTTCCATGTGGGTTTATTACTTCACTGTTGGATGACTGCTTGTTTAACTTTAAGCCTTTATGACATCAGATAGAATATCTTTTAATAGCTGGGCACTATCTACGATCTCCACCACATCTGCTTATGTGCCTACTTTGTCTTCAGTGATCATGTCAGGGTCGGGTGAGAGGTGAGCATCACAAAATGCCATTTTGTTAGAACAGTGTGTTCTTGTATTGAGAGAGGGTACAAGATGAGGCCCAAGACCTATCTGCAACTTCCTTGTTTTGCCTTATAAAATATATGTACTTCGACCAACACCTCTATTTTCTGGATTAGTGTATTTATATATGTACACATTTCTGTTAATATCTCTATCTATAGCTTTGCTTCCTCGAACTTGCCTCTGTTTCCTTTTGTCTGCTCCTGCCCCACCATCACTTTCCCCCTTCTTCTACCTCTTAGTGCTTCTTCTCAGCAGTATTGGTGTTGGTCTCATACTCACAGGATCTCCAGACCCTCCTAGATGTTGGTTTCAATTCTTTAGTTGTTCCTCTGTCCATGACACTGTCCATTCACCACACCCTTCTTGCCACCTCTTTTCCCCCCACCAAGATCCTCCATGAACATCCCATGTAAGTAGGCAAACCAGCAATGTCCTAGTCTGAACAATAGGGGCCCTGGGTGAATGGAAGGAGATTCCCAAGTTTGTTGGCAGATTGTTGCCACATGGAGACAGTGGAACCGCTGGAGAAGGAAGCCACTCTAAAGTGGAGTACTGAGTGGGTAGCTGCTGCAGGGGATCCTGCCACAGCTCAACAAGGTAGGCAAGCAGTTCCGGGCATGGTGACCAGGCCTGAGGGTTGAGTGGGATAACCTGTGACTGCAGCTGAGCCAAGATGTCCCAAGGATCAGGTATCAGATCTCATGGGTCCAGCTTTAGACAGCTGCATGGTAGGCGAGCGGGTGAGGGTTGGAGGGATACAGGGTTGTCTCAGGGATCCTCTCACCAGAATCTTTACACTAGTCTTGGACTACATACCCGCAATGCATGATAGAGCTCTTAGTATATGCTACTTAGCTAGTGCCACCTTGATGACTCCACCAAAGAGTTTCAATTTTATAAATACGTTTCCACAGGTTGTTTATTTTATAAACATGAATGTTATTTTCATCAATGGGACACAGAAACAGCAGAGCTCAGTACTGCTATAGAGGGATATACAAAATAAAAATTAAATTATTAACACTGTCAAGTTTTGCGTGTAGTTTTAAAAGTAATCAGTGTCTTTAAAAATGGGAGAAAACCAGAATCCTTTGTTTCCTGACTACTATCTATAAGGTTTTATTATCCCTCTAATCAAATGCAAGCAATTTGCAAAATACTTAAGAGAAATTCTTATTTAACTTTTGCATAAACACGTTAGCTATATACTCTGAAATTTTAAGACAGTCTATTTTTTTTAAAAAGTAGTGCAGAGATTGCTTAATATTTTTATGAAATCTGCACATTTTTATGAAATTAAATATTAAGCTAAAATTGCTCTGATTAATTTGTGTGTATTATAATAAAAATGATTCTTTTTCTTCATGTAGGTAGGAAATATGTGCTCCAAGGCATGGTTAATAATATTTATGGATGTATATTCATTAAAATTTTAATAAATTTATATAATAAAGTGAGATTGGGAGATGTTCACATAAATCTTTTATTTAATCCTTTATTGCTTTTAAATATTTTTGTACACAAAGGACAGTAAGGGTAATTACATGACCTCAATACTTTCTATAATAAAGTTCCATAAACAACCCTCTCCTCCACAGTGTTGAGTAACATCTTGAAAACACCAAGTATTCAAATATGTTGTGTTGCTTGGGGGTATTTTCATTGTTTTAAAATAATTGAATTAGCATATGGACACATTGGCATATCTTGCTGCACAAGACCTCTTTAGAGAAGTGAAAATCAAATGTGTTCCTTTGAGGACTAATGTGCACCTACCCAACCCATCGTATTTTCCATTGCTTCATATGCATGTGAAAGGAGGACATTGTATAAGGAAGACAGAATAAAATCCAATGCATTTGATTTGTGGTGCTGGAGAAGAATATTGAAAGGAATCATGTACTGCTGAAGGAACACACTGATCTGCCTGGGAAGAAGTATGGCCAGAGTATTCCTTGGAGGCAAGGATGGAAAGATTCTCTGTGTTGTCAGGAGCACAGTTCCTCGAGACAGAGCGCACGCTTGGTAAAGTGGAGGGCCATCAAGAGAGAGGAAGACCCTCCACGGGTGGCCTGACAGCAGTCACTGACGATGAGGCTAAGAACCTCATGTTTTATTCTGTTGTGTCTGTGCTTGCTATTGGTCAGAAATCACTCTATGGTATCTGCAATATTGACATATACATTTTAGAGTTTAATCATATTAGGAAGATTTGTGCAGTCATCTCAACAATCAATTTTAGAACATTTTCTTGTCTTATTCATTTTTGTTTTCTATCCATCCCCCCACAATCTCTTCTGCCACACCATTAGGTAACTAAATCATATAAAGCACAAACAGAAGGCAGACAAATATTTTTAAAAATACAATGAAAAACAAAACAAAAAATCTCAATGGAAAAATAAAACAAAACATTTTAAAAGCTGAAACAACCTCAAAATGGCTCAAAAAGGGTATCAAATAATAAAATATTACATTTTAACCTATGTACTTGGGCCATCATTGACTTCACAATGCTCTCTATCTTATAACAGGCTGCTCACAATTCTGACTGTCATCAAAGGGGATTCGTCTTGGGGGAGGCTTGATCCTGGTGAGGGCCCTGCCAATGGACTTTGGATTTTCACTGTTATTCAAAACCTTTGCAAACCAGGTGTTCATAATTTATCTTACCCTACAGTGTAGTTAATGGGCTCGAACCTCATGGCTATCAACGCAGTGAGTAACTTTATCAACCAGAGCTCTTCATTATGTCAATGCCTTATTGAAAATTATTTCAACAATATTCCTCCCTGGGTGCTAACATTATTTGAAGTTTAACATGAATGATATGGTTCCCTCCATCAATTTTGGGTTTTATTATTTACAATCCTTGGATCATACAGTCTGATGTGCTTCTTGAAGGTGGACTTAAATCTTTAAAATATTTTTCTTAACTTTTTATTTGAGATAATCTACTATATATACTTGTGTATAAGCTAAGTTTTTTCTGCACATTTTAAAAACAGCTTTGTGGTAAAATTAGGTGCCTTGGCTGATATTTGGGTCGGCTTATACTCAAGTATATACTGTACTTATAGGGAAATTAGAAATCCAATCTAGAATGTTTTCACATACATTTATGAGAAACGATTTCCATTGGAGTCCCTGCATGGTACAAAGGACTAAGATACTCAACTCCTAACTGAGTAGTTGGAAGTTCAAGTCAAGCCTGAGGCCCTTCAGAAGAAACTCCTGGTCTTCTATCTATAAAATTTCAGCTACTGAAAATCCTATGAAGCACACATGGACTTCCTAGGAGTCAAATAAATGACAGCTGATATAATGTTTACATCGTACATAAAATTACAATGATTAAAATTAGGGAAATAACATTGGTACAGTACTGCTGTCCTAATGGTTTATTTTGTTTGAGTTTTACTGTTTATGCATTACTGTCCCTTTTCTAATCTGAAGTTCTTGTCAGGGTCCCATTTGCCTTTTGTTTTTTGTTTGCCTGTAGCTCCCCTCCTTTCTATTTGGGAGAAAGATAAGGCTTTTTACTCGCATCAAGATTTCCCAGCTCAGAAACCCAGTTCTGCTTTGACCTCTGAGATTTCTCTGAGTTAAAATTGATTCTGTAGCAGTGAATTTCATTTTTGTGTGATTCATCCTTGTGACAGTTTCTTTGAGTGAGCAGAATAAATTCATGGTAATTAGTACCTGTGGACATAATATACATATAGAAATATAAATATGGTGTTTCTATGTGCATGGTGATGTACATACATAAGAGTATTGTTCCATCGACTGAGACGACCTAGAAGTAATGGCACTCCGGTAGCAAAGAACACACTGATGGGTTACTCACCATAATTTTCCAATGAAAGCAATTAGGCTTCATTGAAATGATGTTTGATTCCAGAACTGACTCAGAGAAAGTACAAGAGAAACTTAAAAAATATTGTGGTGCAGGAAAGTTTTGTTGTTGTTGTTGTTGTTGCTTTAAATGCTGAGAGAAGTAGAGCTGGGTGAAAGGGTTGTCAAAAATGAAAAAGGAACTAACCTAAAGGAATTTCTATTGGCACAATTTCAGCACACAATAAGTCATAACAATGTGTTTTACTTTGTAATGTAGAACATATATCCATGGATTCACAGTGACAAAAATAAATCAATGGAGGGGAAGGGGTATTTATTCCCAAGTAACTTAAGTTAATAAAGGTAGAAGTTGAGGAAGAAATGAAAATATTATAGAGATAATGTTACATTAATGTCACTAGTAGGTAAAACCCAAAACAAATCAAACCCACTTCTCTTGGTTTTGTTCTGATTTATAGCTATTAATATCCATGGGGAAGAATACAACTGCTTACTAAAGTTCCTAAGGATGTAAGTCTTTATGCAAGAAGATTGTCATAACCATCTTCCTTGGAGAGCTGTGGCTTCAGAGTGCCCATCTTAGGCAAGCATCTGAGTGCTTATGTGTTGCATCATCAGGGCTCCTTCCATTCGAGGCCTTAACTACCCCACTCCTTGCCATGGAATCAGTTCTGACTCATAGCAAGAACAGAACAAAAGTGCCCCTGTGGCTTCCCAAGTCTGTACATAAATGTGCATACAAGCAGAAAGCTTTATCTTCCCCTACAGTGTAGTTAATGGCCTCGAACCTCATGGTTATCAACGCAGTGAGTAACTTTATCAACCGGAGCTCTTTATTATGTCAATGCCTTATTAATAATTACTTCAACAATATTCCTCCCTGGGTGCTAACATTATTTGAAGTTTAACATGAATCAGGATAATTACATAATTTTATCTTGTATCATCAATAGGAAAAAGAGTAACATTGCAGTGGGAAAACCTAGCAGACACCACCTAAGCCAAAAAGACACAGTGAATGTCACAAATACACATCATACCTCTTCTTTTTTTTTCATTTAGGGGGTAAAATTTTATTTTGTACTTTTTAAATTAAAAATCATTTTATTAGGGGCTCGTACTTCGTCTTTCACAATACACAAATAAACATACTGTGCCAACACCTTCACACATCCACTGCTGTCATCATTCTCCAAACATCCACCTTTTCCTTTGAGCCCTTGGCATCAGCTTTTCCCTCTTCGTCTCCTCTCCCTTCCCCATCAACCCTCAATACTTTATAAATTATTATTGTTCTGTCATATCTTACACTGCCCAGCCTCTCCCCCAGCCCACTCCTTTGATGCCCGTCCTCCAGACAGGAGCTTATGTGTAGATCCTTGCAGTTGGTTCCGTCTCTCTACCCCACCTTCTCTCCACCCTTCCAGCAGCTCCAGTCTCACCACTGGCGCGATGGGGCTCATCTGTCTTGGTTTCCCCATATCTCCAGCTCCTCTCTCTACTAGTGTACCTTCTCATGTTATCTGGAGAATGATTTGTAAGACAGAGTAGGGACCATGATGGTTGGGGTAGGAAGGCTTCAGGAACTAGAGGAAACTTGTATGTATCATCACTGCCTGGCTGCACCTTGACTGGTCTGTCTCCTCCCCCTGACTCCCCTCTAAAGGGATGACCAATTACCCACCAATGGGCCTTAGGTTCCCACCCTGCTCTCCCCCTCATTCTTAATGATGTGATTCTTGTTCTTTGATGCTCAATACCTGCTCCCTTCAGCCCCTCTTGATCACACAGGCTGGTGTGCTTCTTCCATGTGGGCTTTGCTGTTTCTGTGTTGAATGGCAACTCAATTATCTTCAAGTCTTTGAGAGTCCAGACATTTAATCATTTGGTACCTGGGCACCATGGTTTCTTCTACTCTGTTTGCCTCTGTATCCATTTGTCTTCAGCAATATTGGGAGTCAATTGGTCCATTGATCTTGGTTTTTGTTCTTTGATGCCTGATACCAGATTGTTTCAGCACTTCATGATTGCACAGGCAAGTGAGCTTCTTTTATGGTGGGTTTTGTTGCTCCTGAGCTATATGGCTGC
>PVJH01011007.1:0-70967 GCA_004026705.1 Nesogale talazaci
CCTGACCATAAGATGCACTCAGTTTTTAGAGGAGGAAAACAAGAAGAAAATATTCTGAACCAAAAGGTATCAGGAAACTAAAATATTAAAGCAAAATACTGTAGTAATTGACAGTGTAAACTCAACAGTGATGTTAAGAATCGTCATCACTTTCATTAACAAATGAGGGGAAGCGAGTGCTTTGCCGATCATGTGACCTGACTGACATTGAGACTCCAGGAGGCAGGACTTCCCCTGAACACACAGCGATCCACAGCGTGTAAAGAGCAACGGACAGTAAGCGGGTGCCTGAGATCCTAAACAAATGTTCTGGAGTACCCCACCTTTGGGCCATTAGATGCAGCCTCATCCTCCCCCTACTTTTTGGGGGGAGTGTGTTTTATGATTCAACAAATATGGTAATATTGACTAATGAGAAGCAGAATGTCATCAGCAACCCATTGGACTTCGTCTATTTATGTATTTTAAACTTGACATATTTCTTCAGAGTGCTTTCTAGCAGAAATTAAAAGGTATACAATTACTTGCCATCATCAAATGCATTTACGTGACATAATGTATTTCATTCAGATCAATCATGTGGCAAATGTACTATCTCCTTTTGGAACCTTATTATTAAGATTATTAATAACCTTATTCTGGGTGGGGCAATTATTATGAAACATTAAGTGATGAAGGCAATTCAGGATTAAAATACTCATTATGATAAATTGTATTCTTGACTTGTGCAGAAAAATATTTTCAGCACAGCACTGTAAGTTACTGAGAACATTTCTGCACTCATGGTGTTTGTTCAAATGTTGGAAACCCATTACTTTGGAACTCACAATTAGTGCAGTCTAATACATTTTACGGTGCAATCTAATAAATTGCATGTTTTCAGACTTATAAAAAGAACGACCAGATTTTAAGCGTCAGCGTTCTATAACACACAGCGTGGCTCAAGGCCTGTTAACAACTAGGTCCCAAGGGTTCAATTAAGAGCGTAGTACTAGACTAGGGAGGGGTTGGCAAACTGCAGCTCACGGCCCATAGGCGGCTCTTTTTGTGTGAATGAGCAGCTCTGAAGTTACATTAAAAGCATTTGAAGGTCATCATTTCAGATCACGGTGATTTCATTTGTTTGGAAAAACATTTAAGGCTCTTGAGTGATTTTAAAGTTATTAGGAGGGACAGAGTAAAAGTTTAACATTATTAAAAAAACACAACCAGCTTTCAACCCCACTTTTTTTCTCCTTAAGATCTCAATGTACTTACCTGTGTAAACATTAAATTACATTTAAATATTTTGTTCTAGATTGCAAAGACAAATGACTGATACTATTTACTTCTCTTAATAGGTTCGTGTGAACTCACTCGTATGCTTAGGAAAGATTTTGGAATACTTGGATAAGTGGTTTGTACTTGATGATATTCTACCCTTCTTACAACAAATACCATCCAGGGAACCTGCAGTCCTCATGGGAATTTTAGGTAGCTAAATACTTACTGTCATGCTACTTTGTTGTTTTATAGTGATGCAAATAGGGTTTCCATTTTTAAAAGTATTTTACTTTTCAATCATTGAAGAATAAGTGGACAAATAGCATGGTATACTTTTCTTTTTGTTAGTTTTATCAAAAGGAGTGAAACCTTGACATATATCTCTTGTATAAAGAAGTAAACATTGGGGGAACTTAGCTTCACAAATATCATGATAATTAATTTCCCCCATCAGATAAAAGACTCAGTATAAGACAGCAAAACAAAACTACTGCAAATAGTTATGAATTTTAATACCAAATAAGTACCGCATATATTGGTGTATAATCTGATTTTTCCAGCACATTTTTAATGCAGTTTTTGTGATAAAATTAGGTGCCTCAGCTGATACTCAGGTTGGTTTATACTCAAGTATATATGGGACTTGGCATTCAATTTATCAGAGGAACTGTGCAAAATATCTTTTCTGTACTACCATATTTTCCCCTCCCCCAAATTCAGTGAAATAGGTAGTTGGGGTTGCTGTGAATTGGAATGGGAATTGACTCAAAGCCACCAACATTTCAGTTTCATAGAGAAAGAGTGGTTGAGCAGCTTTTTAATTTAGGTATGATTTAATCTAGAAGCTGCTCTGTGGGAGAAAGATGAAACTTTCTACTCTTTTTTTTTTTTAACTTTCTACTCTTAAAAAGAGCTGTATTCTTGGAAACCTGCAGGGGCAGTTCTGCTCTGTCCTGTAGGTTCACTGTAAGTCAGAATTGACTCAATAACAGTGAGTTTGAGTTTGATGTTTAATATTTTTTTTGACAACTTCAACTCAGTTACTTGATTATTTTTTAATTAAAATAATAAAGAAAAAATAATCTATGTAAGGTTTGATTTTATTGTGAAATCTTATCACATGCTTCCTGAAGAGAATCTGCATGGATTCAACATTTGTCTTCTCTAGCTCTTTCTTTCTAAAAAAAAAAATCATATCATTGGGGGCTCATGTAGCTCTTATCACAGTCCATACATATATCCATTGTATGCCAAGCACATTTGTGCATATGTTCCCTTCATCATTCTCAAAACATTTGCCTTCTACATAAACCTTTGGTATTAGCTATTCATTTTCCCCCTCCCTCCCCATTTCCTCCTCCCTTATGAGCCTTTGATAATTTATAAATTATTATTTTGCCATACCATACACTGTACAATGTCTCCCTTCATCCACGTCCCTATTGTCTGTACCCCAGGGAGGAGGTTATATGTAGAACCTTACAATGGTTCCCCCATTTTACTCTACCTTCCCTCCAACCTCCCGGTATTGCCACTCTCCCCACTGGTCCTGAAGGGATCATCTGTCCTGGATTCCCCATGTTTCTGGTTCCTCTCTGTACCAGTGTACATGCTCTGGTCTAGCCAGATTTGTATGGTAGAATTGGAATCATGATAGTAGTGGGGGGTGGGGAGGGGTGGTAAGAGGAAGCATTTAAGAGAGGAAAGTTGCATATTTCATTGCTGCTACACTACACCCTGATTGGCTCGTCTCTTCCCTGTGACCCTTCTGTAAGGGGATGTCGCTTCACCTACAGATGGACTTTGGGTCCCCAATCACACCCTTCATTTATAATGATATAAATTTACGTCTTTGATGCCTGATACCTGATCCCTTCAATACCTCCTGATGTTTAATCTTTTCTCTTTTTTTCAAATAACATTTATTATTGGAAGCAAGTATATAAAAAATGAAATATAAGGGGTAGCAATGAAAAATAATTTAATGGCCCATATCTTATTTTTAAGCAAAGAATGTATTAGTAATTTTTTCCAATAATTCTGTTGGGGTCTATTACAGCTCTTATAACATTCAATATATACATTTACCAAGGGGGCTTCAGAAAGTTTGTAGGTAAATGGAATGAAAAGATAATGTAGTCTTCCCACATTTTTGAAGCACCATCATCTATACGATACGTCTGCTATTTCGAAGGACAAGTCCTGACAGTGTTAATTCCATTGTTATTCCTCTGCAAACCAAAGTAGGACATTTGACGAATCTTAAGTAACTTTTCAATTATTTTGAAATTCCCTGGAAAATTATTGCTGGTTATTTAAAAATAATGAAATTCTACATATGACAAGCAACTAACCAAAAATCTATCTTCTTGAGTTTTGTATACAAGGTCAATTTTTAGTTTGTACTAAGTTTAGTTAGGTCTAATCCACTATACATTTTTAGAACTCAAAGCTGTTGAAATGAATCAGTTTAGTTTTTTGTTTTCTTTTTTAACTTTTTAAAAAAATCATTTTGTTGGGAGCTCGTACATACCTTATCATAATACATAGTTACATATACTGTGTCAGGCACCATCACATGCCTGCTTTCGTTAACATTCTCCAAATATCCGCTTTTCCACTTGGGCCCCCGATACCAACTTCTCATCCTTCCCCCTCCATCTTTGTTGCCCCCCCCCAGTCCTCATTACTTTATAAATTATTATTATTTTTTCATATGTTACACTGCCTGACATCTCCCCTTGCCTACTCCTTCCGATGTCCGTCCTCCAGTTAGGAGACAATCTGTAGATCCCCGCAATTGACTCCCTCTCTCCACCCACCTTCCCTCCACCCATCCAGTAACTCCACTCTCACCACTGGCCCTGAGGGGTTCATCCGCCCTGGGTTACCTGTATTTCTAGTTCCCATTCCTGCCAGTGTACCTCCTCCGTCTAGCAGAATTTGTAAGGTAGAGTTGGGACCATGATAGTTGGAAGGAGGAAGCCTTCAGAAACTACAAGAAAGTTGTATGCTTCATCGCTGCCTTACTACACCTTGACTGGTCCATCTCCTCCCCGAGACTCCCCTGTAAGGGGATATCCAATTGCCCACAAGTGGGCCTTGGGTCCCCACCCTGCCCTCCCCCTCATTCTTATTGATTTGATTCTTGTTCTTTTTTGACACCTGCTACCTTTGACCCCTGTGATCACACAGCTTGGTGTGCCTCTTCCATGTGGACTTTGCTGCTTCTGCGTTAGATGGTCACTTGTTCACCTTCAAGCCTTTAAAATCCCAGCTACTTTATCATTTGGTGGCTGGGTGCCACCTGATGTTTAATCTTAACCAGTACGTTTCACACTACATGATGTGCTGCTGAAGCATGCTGGCTATATAGCACGCTGTGTTCTACCAGTTCAATACAGATTCCTATGTTAAGAAGCTCGGAACTTGCTTGTAAATAGCTTATGCAAATCTGATCTGCCAGGATGTGCTGTGCTCATAAGAAATAGACATAGCTGTGGAAATCACAGGAACATTAATAGCTTATTTTTGTTTGTTCATTGTGAGGAAGTTGATAACCATTGCTATATCTTTCCACCATCGCTATAGCATCCAGCCCATCAAAACCCCACAATAGAAATATGTAAGAATACTGAGTTCTCTTTGTCAGTTTCTGGAGTGACTTTGAAAAAGTTTTTTCATCTATGAAATACGAATTAAAGTAACATAATTATAGCATTTTTCTGAGACTTCAGTAAGCCTACTGGAGGGAAGATCTGAACATAGTGCTTAGCAAATCAGCACTTAGTAGTCACTCCTAAGGGAGCCCTGGTGGTGTAGTGGTTAAAAGTTGGGCCGAGATCGAAACCAGCAGCTGCGCTGAGGAAAGACTAGGCTAAGGCTTCCAACGCTGAAAATGGTTGCCTATAGGAAACCTACAGGGGGTTGCTGTGAGTCAGCTGTGAGTTTTGAGTGTTTGAGTCATTTGTAAAGAATTCTTTTGATTATGTAAACTGTGTGTATATTCACAAGAAAATAATAAGAGATAGTGTGTTCTGAAGCACTAGGTTATGTATAAAAGACTTAGAACATAACCTGAAAGAGTGCAGAGAATGAGGAAAACTTGCTGTTAGTGAAACGAAGGCTTTGTGAAAATAGATATGAGGAATGGAACCTTGAAGGTGACGTAAATAAGGAGGCAATAGGGGAGACTAGTTCCAGATTGAGTTAAAAGTACCAAGCTTCACCCATACTGAGTCTGATTTGTTGATTAAGTAGTATCGCCTGTATGTGCATATTTTGGAATATCAGATTTTTCCATATAGTGTGTTCATATAAATAAGAAGCTCATACAAAGAACATACATAGCACATATAGGAGACTGATGTTCAAATGACTCACTGTTTTCAAAAAGCCATGTAATGTACATGTTGTTATAAAACATGATAGATACTTCAAGTTTGAGTGGGATATTTGAAATATACCTTTAGAAATATTACATTATTGGGACATCCTGTAGTCTTTTGCCACACTTTAAGAATGGTTCCTGGGGCTGAGCCCCGGTGGCATAGTGGTTGTGCGCAGGACTGCGGCCTACCGGAGCAAAGGCTGGGCCTCCTACTCCCACCACCAGAGGGCAGTGATGCCTAAAAAAAAAAACTAAAAAACAAAAAAAAGAATGGTACCTGATTCTAATAACCTTTTTTTTGTTCTGAAGTACATGAAGTACAATCTTCTGCTCTCAAAATAGCTGTATTAAAATTTTTAATGTGGAATATAGTAAAAGCTGAAATTCTGATCTGTCAGAATATCATGATTCTTGATACTGAAGAGAAATTTGTGACTGTACTGTTTATCAAAAAATGCCAAATAGATGCACTGTTCTTGAGATTTTTGCTGAAAGTGTTAATTTTAAAAAGTGTCGTATTCTGTTCTGCCAGGTATTTACAAATGTACTTTTACTCATAAGAAGTTGGGAATCACCAAAGAACAGCTGGCTGGAAAAGTATTGCCTCATTTGATTCCCCTAAGTATTGAAAACAATCTTAATCTCAATCAGGTAAGACTATCATCTGTACTTTGTTCTGCTTACTGGGCTTTTTTGTTTTGTTTTTTGGTGCCATAAAACATATGAAGATTGGCAAGACAAGGGGAAATATATCACAGGAGTTAGAAGAAGAAAGGGTTCAAAATAAGAGACATTGAAATGAAAGGACTGGTGGTTGAAGACCATCAGGAGAAACTAAATACGCAGGATTTTGAAAACTGTGTAGGATTTGGGTCTACTTTATATGTGGTCCTGAGACGTTCACATGAACAAAGACAAAATCATTGCTTTGGGGTGTTTGATATTTACTACAATTTTACAAATTATCACAAACATTGTTTACAAGAACAACGCAAGCTTCTTACCTCACAGTCTCTACAGGTCAGTTAAACCATCAGGACAAAGTCTGAAGACTGATCCTCTGCTTAAGGTCTCCCTCAAGGGCCAGAATCTTTTCAAATAAGACACAACTGGAGATGGAAACTTTTAAGCTCACTTACCTGGCTCTTTTCCTCCAATGTCCTCAAATATTGTAACTGTATCTTCGGGCTGGGTGCTTTCAATGTCGGTTCACTAGAACTTTATTTTACAAATGAGAAAATTAAAGCTCAGAGACATGAATTAATTTTGCTTCAGGGACATGAAATAATTTATGTAGCTCAATGGCAGAACTAGAGCCCGTACTCAGTGTGTCACCAAAGTTTATGCTCATCTCCCTCACCACAGTGTACCAAGAGCTTCTCCTTTGTATAGTCATGCAAGGGCAAGGGGTCTCATTGCTTAGCTTTGTGCCACGACTGACTTTCTGCTGATTGGTTTTTGTTTTACTTTTTATTTGATGTATAATATACCAAAACACACACACATGCATGCATAATTGCCGATCTCCAAGAATTCACAATCTGGACATACTAACCATTTGTGTACCCAGTAAGCAGAAAATTGACTGCACCCTAGAGGCCTCCCTATCTCCTGCCAATGACTGCCAGCCCCCAGCCCCGTAGGTAGGTGCTCTTCTGACTGCCAACAGCACAGGTGACTTGCTACCCTTTTAGTACTTGGACCCTCTGCTGTGGCTCGCTTCTTCGCACACCCTTGTCTGTGAGATTCAGCTACATGGTCAGATGTGCTTTGTGAGGGGAAGGTAAAAGAGATGGCAGTCTGCTTCTGGAGTTTTCCGGGAACCCCAGCAGTTCCTGTTCTACTCTGCCCTGCAAGGTTGCTGGCCTCAGATCAGCGCTTCCGCAGCGGGTGTGGTTGTTTAGGGAAGCACCAGTGAAGCAGCACGTGTATGCTGCAGCACATGCTTTAAAAAAAGAAATCATTTTCTTGGGGGCTTGTGCAGCTCTTGTCGAAATGCATCCATCCATCCATTGTGTCAAACACCTTTGTACCTGTGTTGCCATCATTATTTAAAAAATATTTTCTTTCTACTTGAGCCCATGGTATCAGTTCATTTTCCCTTCTCCCCCAGGTTTCTAGGTTCTTTCAGAAATAATGGTTCTTTTAACTTCTTAGTGATTCTGAAGTACCTTAAGGATTACTATCATGTTAACAAAAATTATGTTAATACATAGTATTAAGTGTATTATGCAGTTAAATTATTTGAAAGTTGAGTTAGAAACATTTAATCGTTGGATTAACTTTTACGAGGACAAGGTTTATTTTAGCCCAAATATGTTATTTTTATAACAATTTAAATAAGTGGGGATTTTCCTTATATTGCTAAGTATATTGCGTGTAGATAGCACAAATTCAGATGGTCAATTTTTGATTACACTGGGGAAAATCAAGATAGTTTAACTGTTAGAGGTGAACTTACTATATAGAACCCCTGAATAATATCCCCTAGGCAATTTGGGATATAAAATCCAGTTAGACAAGTTTTCTGAAACTTTAAAGTTTCCTTAGCTATCACATCACCATCCTGCAGTGATTCTGTAAAAGCTAGTGCCATCTACACCAGGAGTGGATCTGATTGAAAATGGATGCTACTATGATGAACTAACTGAATTATCCTAATTATATTTACTGCTGACTTTAAACTTAACCATGTTGATTTCTAATTATTCCAGTTCAATTCTTTCATATCCGTCATAAAAGAGATGCTTCATAGATTGGAATCTGAACACAAGACTAAACTGGAACAACTTCATATAATGCAAGAACAGCAGAAGTAAGTAGATTGTGGTTGAAATGCATATGGTCCAGGAGTCAGGTTAAAACTATCTGGTGATTGTTTTTTTTGGAATATAGAATTGAAAAATTGCAGAATTTAATTTAGTCACATAAAAAACCTTTATTTCAACATATCACTAAATTGAACTGAGTTAAAGTGAGGTTTTTAAATTTTATTAGTTTAAGATGTTATTTCATAAAATCTCATTTCAGGGTACCATTTAGAAATATTTTTAAAATCTATGAAATCCCAGTGTTTGAATTTTCCCCCTTCTCTTTCCTCAACCCCCCGAAACATTTTTAGATCCTTAATTTCAGGTATAGTATACTGCACACTATCTGCCTCTTTATGTGAGGGAAGGAGTTTCTAAACAGGTATAGTATACTGCACACTATCTGCCTCTTTATGTGAGGGAAGGAGTTTCTAAATTTTTGCAGAACATTTCAAAGAGAAGTTGGAAAGATGGAAATTGTCACTTTATAAAATTCAGTTGCTAGTCTTTGCCCAAGAGCAAAACACAGGGTTTCAGAGAGTCTGTTATTACATACTTCACAACACCAAGACATGAAGATCGGTCAAATTGACAGCATTCTTGAGCATAAGCCTAGGTTGAAAATTAGTTTGTTTCTTCCCAGTCACCGTGTCAGGTGACAGCTTCTGGAGAGTAAGTGCACAATGAGGTAAAGTCGAACCAAAGCAAGCTGCGTGCGTATGCTCAGACTATTCTGTCATGTTTAAGAATTTGGTGTTTGATGAACTAACTATTAATATCTACTCAAACCAAGCCCACGGCCATCCTGCCCATGGTGCTGACTCTTAGGCATCCTATGTATGGTAAGTCTCTATAGGACAAACAGCTTCAACATCCTCCCTCAGAGTGGCTGGGATATTTGGACTGCTGACCCACCACATCCCCCAAGTTCCTGATATTAACCTAGGAACTCAGAAAAATATTTTTTAAATGTAATTTTCTGTTGAAACTGTATGCTGCAAAAATCCTGTGATTCACCCTTCTCCATGTGTAACTCAGTGATACTCATTACCTTCTTCAAGGTGTGTGATCGTTCTGACCATCCTTTATCCCAGTTCCTCCCCCATTAAGTTCACTGCCCCTAAGACTCCTGTCTTATCTTCAGATTTCCTATTGTCATTTTGATCTCATAGAGATAGTTCTTAAAAGCATAATGATCAAGGCGGGTATTTTAGTATATGTGCTGTCAAAGTGAGGACCAAGGCAGGTGTTTTTTGTTTTGTTTTATTTTGTTTTATGGGCATCACTGCCCTCTGGTGGTGGGAATAGGAGGCCCAGCCTTTGCTCCTGTGGAGCCGCTGCTGGAATTGAACCTCCATCCCAGTGGGCCGCAGTCCCGCGCACAACCACTAGGCCAAGGCAGGTGTTTTGTACTTGCTTAACCACACTGTTGTTTCTTTATAAGATGACTAGAGGTATTTAAGGTTAATTTTTAAGATTATCTCAGGGGACTCATCCAATCCCCTCAGCTCCAGAAAGTCCATGACAATTCTAAATTCTGCTCTTGATTTTCTTTTTCTTTTCTTTTTTTTTACTTTTTTTCCTAACCCTAACCTGATGTTCTACTTTTTAAGTAGGATTCTTTTATAGAATCTTTCATCAAAATGATCAGTAATGTTATCCAGGCACCATCAGTTCTGGAAACGTAATTTTAAAAGATTTATTTGTATCAAACAACATTTTGTTATCTACTATTTATACTTAAAGGGAGAGATTAAGCTTTTCTCAATCTTACTTCTTTTTCAAGGTATAGACCTTGTAGTGATGAAAGCATTCATTCATTGTTCGTATCACATGTTTTAACTTAATTGCATTAAGTTCTCCTTGTATTGTATATCTGAATGTATATGTATATATATGTGTGTGTATATATATATCTGAATATGTCCATGAGATAGTCAACTTTTTGAATACATGTTTGCCTGACTTTACAAGACTGAGTAAATTCTTTCCTCAACCTCAAAATGGTGAGTTAAAAGATTTAAAAATGTTAAGTTTTAGGGTAAGCAGACTTCAATAGTAGAAAATAATGAAGCCTATGCATTTCCTTAAACAATGAAATAACAGTTTATTTGAGTTATAAAGATTTCCATGTAATCTTTGTATTAATATTTTAAAAGTATGCATTTCTAGTGATTTTTTTTGTCACAATTCAACGCTGTATTTCAGATCTTTGGACATAGGGAATCAGATGAGTGTTTCAGAAGAGGTCAAAACTGCAAATGTTGGGAATCAGGTAAGGGGCATTGAAAGTTTTTTAATTTTTGAAGAAAGTGGGAAGTGTAGATTGAAATATCTTAATTTTTATAGAAAATGTAAGCACTGCGGCCCTCATCTTGTGGAGTTTTTCATGTTTAATCACACTCTATTTAATGAAATCCCATCTTTCTTGGCATGTATTCAAACAGCTTGTTTCTGATTTCAGCAGATCGACAAGGTCTTTCACAGCCTCGGAGCTGACTTTCTGACTGGGGGTGAGCCGGATAACAAGGAGGATGGGCTACCAAGTAAACCGAAGGGAGTAAGTTCTTTGCTGTCCTTCCAGAATTCCTATTTTAAAGTAGGAACAGATTTTCAGTAGGAAATCAAATTTACTATCTACACAGGAAATACTCTGTAATTACCCTTATGAAATTTAAAGTATCAGTAGAACATGACCTGACCCATATTGAGAATAAACAAGGCTTGAAATTTTAAATTCTTTTATTGCTCAGTGGCCCCTGTGATAACCTTTATGGATCACCGGGCTCCCGTCAGTTCCACTCTTTGTTCTCTGGATTGGTGGGTTCAGCTGCAGATTTCTGCCGCCATCCCCGCTGGCCTCTGACTGTCAGTCCGTGCTCTCGCTTCTTTTCTGCTCACTGCATTCCCAACTGTTGCAGTTTCAGTGGTTGCTCTTTTATTCTTTTTGAGCCATGGTAAATCTAATGGAGTGAGATAGACAGCTGGAAAAGATCTGCCAAGTTTCTTTAAAAATGAGAATATTTTTTAGAAACCTAAAAATAGAGACAGCAAATTTCCACAATTTTTCTGACATTTCAAAATATAAAACTGATGCAAAAAACCCACACACAACTGATGCAGTAGCCCCCAATAAACTGATTTAAAAAAAAATGAACAGCAAGGCAGCTGAGCAAGGCAGTCCTGAGGGAATACCAAAATTAGATTTTGGGACCAGGGGGTGGCACCCCATCAGACTCGACTGGAAAACACTCCTAAAGGTGATCGAACAGACCTTGAACTATTACAGGTGTTTCTCGTTTTTTGTAAAAAAAAACAAAACAAAACTGATGCAGTATAATTGTTAAATGGCATAGAGCTTATTAATGAGAAGCATGCAAATATTTTGTTTGTGTTGGGACGTGAGGGAAGATAATATTTTACAACATTAGTATTACCGATGTACCAGATTGGTTAATCATATTATCATTGTCTGTAAAGAAAATTATTTGCATTTAAAGAATAGAAGCTACCATATTGGAAATACCATTATAGCATAAATCTTGTGAAATGTCTGCCTAAATTTAAATCTTGCAATAATACAAAATATAACTTGCCTCCAGTAATCACCAATTTAAATAGCAAGTACAGAGTTAAGTAACAAGAGTTTATTAGAAGAAAATGAAAAGGTTTTATATTGTAAATGGAATGTGTGACGTTTCTTACTGAGTGTTTACTTTATTTTAAGGCATCACTTACACTTGAAGAAAAACAGAAATTGGCAAAAGAACAAGAGCAGGCCCAGAAGCTGAAAAGCCAGCAGCCACTGACGCCTCAATTGCACACTCCCGTCGCTCCCGTCAAGCAGGTCAGACAGAGTCCCTCTCCCAGCCATGTCAGCACACTGCTCTGAGGAAAAGCGTTGTTTATCACTGCTTATAAAAAATCAATGCAGAGGCTGAGCCCTGGAGGCGTAGTGGTTGTGCGCGGGACTGCGGCCCACTGGGATGGAGGTTCAGTTGCAGCTCACAGGAGCAAAGGCTGGGCCTCCTTCTCCCACCACCAGAGGGCAGTGATGCCTAAAAAAAAAAATTTTTTTTAAATAAATAAATGCATACGTAGTTTCTAAGAATTATGGGCCATAGAGAATTTCTCAACAACCCTTCCATAGTTTGTCTAATTTAAAATTTTCTCTGACAGTGCTTGTTACTGATGAAGAAGAAGCATGTTGAATAGAAGATCTTCAAAAGGATTAGATCTCCTAGTCCTCGTTCAATTCTTTTCACTTTCTAGTGATCAGAGAGCATATATTCATGTGTTTCTTAATTAATGTAATTTGCTCTTTTCAGCTTGTTGGTCGCCATCAAATTGGTTCTGACCCCTGGCAACCCATCAGCAGACATTTCACATTTATGACAATAGTAAAATTCTTCCAACTATGTGGTGCGTTAACAACTTAAATCTGCCAGTAACGAATGCTGGGATGTGAAGTGAGAGCAATGCTGGCTATGGTAGTAAAGATGTGTCAACTTGGCTGGGCCAGTGGAATGGGCTGTGATGTGTTATCTTTGGATTCAATGACGTCGTCCTGCATTTTTTGCATAATACTCATTTTCACATAATGGTCAAGTCTTTGAAACCTAACCATCTCAATAAGTGAGGAGTGAGTGTAATTTAATTTAAGAAGATTTACCTACATGACCTGAACAGTATTTATTTTCAGCTGTGTTCCAGGTATCATTAACAGGTATTGATGCTACAAAAGTAAATAAGCTTGTTACTCTTAATTGACTTAAAAAATAGCTTTTAATGCTAAAGCATTTGTTATGTTTTGTTACCTCGTTGTCACAAAATGTGACGTACTTGTAGTCACTTCCTAAGAGCAGTGGCAACAGAATTTCACATTTTTAAAAATTCAAGATATAAATATGACTTGGTATAATTTTTTTGAAATCATCTTATTGGGGACTTGTACAACTCATCACAATCCATACTTACATCCTTTGTGTTTAAGGACGTTTGTACATTTGTTGCCATCATCATTCTCAAAACATTTTCTTTCTACTTGAGCCCTTGGTATTAACTCCTCAATTTCCCCACTTCCTCACGAACCCTTGATAATTTATAAATTATTATTATTTTTCTTTAAAATTTTTATTATTATTATTTTTTCATGTGGTATACTGTCCGGTGTAATGGGAAAAATGCAGGCATTTCGATGGTAGTTAACATTTTATTTAAATAGAGTTCTGTGTTAGTGTTACCTATCATCAAATTAATGGAGCCATTAGTGTTACGTATCATCAAAAGAATAGAGCCTGGTAGTGTACTCGGTTTCTTGCTGGGCTGCTAACTGCAGGATCAACAGTTCAAAACCACCAGCTCTCTTTGAGAGAAAGATGGGGCTTTCTACCTCTGTAAAGATTTGCAGTTTCCAAACCTCCAGGAGCAATTCTGCTCTGCCCTGTAGGGTCGCTATCCGTCAGAGTTGACTAGATGGTACTGAGTGAGTGAATGAGTGAGTGAGTGAGTGACATCTAATTGATTATAAATGTTCATTGTAAAACTATAGAAAAACAGATTGAAGGCTATATTTAGCTTGTAGGCAGTGGTTTTCGAACTCTTAGTTTTTACTTTGGGGTTTCATGTATCAAATGTTTACCTAATACAATGAAATACTTTAAACTTTTTCAAGAAGCAGTAATTCCCATGTATTTTACAGACAAAGGACTTGACAGACACGCTGATGGATAATATGTCATCTTTGACCAACCTTTCTGTGACCACTCCTAAAATGCCTGCTCCAAGCACCTTCACGCCTGTCCCTTCCATGGGCCTCAACATGCTCTCTGCTCCAATGGATAATACAAAGAGAAACTTGACAAACGGCCTCAATGCCAACATGGGCTTTCAGACCTCAGGATTCAGCATGCCAGTTAATCCAAACCAGAACTTCTTCAGTAGCGGAAGCACCCCAGGAGTGACCAAGATGGCCGTGGGAGCACCTGCCACTTTGCCAAATTTCAATGCTATGAATGCTTCTCCTGCCAGTTCGAAGCAGACTCCACAAAGATCCACAGATATGTCTGCTCTTAATAATCTCTTTGGCCCTCAGAAACCCAAAGTTAGCATGAACCAGTTATCACAACAGAAACCCAATCAGTGGCTTCATCAGTTTGTACCTCCTCAAGGGCCCCCAGGTGTGGGCAGTACAGTAATGGGGACACAGATGAACATGATAGGACAGTCTGCCTTTGGTATGCAGGGTAACCCTTTTTTTAACCCACAGAACTTCACACAGCCACCAACTACTATGAGCAGTAGCAATTCAGCTAGTATTGATTTAAAAGATCTCTTTGGGTGAAGTCTTGCTCTCATTTTTGAAGGATCCCTTCATTTTTAATCCTGAGTGAGCTGATTTTCATCTTTATAGTTGGCTTAGAAGAGCCTCTCTGTGGGAAATGGAATGGTTCTGTGACCGAAAGCGCCTGTTTGCGTGTCAGCGTAGTAGTCATAAGCATTCCTAATCAGTTGCATTTTTTTAAAGCATTGAGGACTTTTTCCCCCTCTTGCCAACTCCTTCAGGTTTTTTAGGACCTAAACCAGTCTCAACAACAAAAAAGGTCAGTTGAATATCTTGAATTTCAGCAGAATCTTTCAATTAAATGTTTACTTTGGCTTGTAAATCTTGGTGTAATTTTAAAAAATGAATTTAGGGTAATTGCAAGTTTCCTCTCTTCAGTACTACATGCTTACATTCTATCTACTTCATAAGTCATCAGTCTTCATTTTAAAAGGTGAATAATCTCAATGCTATGTTGATTTGTTTGCATTAGCCTGATTGAATGAGAACATGATAAACGTAAAGAAAAGGGTGGACTAATTACATCTCATATTTCAGATGAATTAAAGTTTAGTATGAAAGGCTGAGCAAAAACTACAAAATTTAACTTCTTTTTTCAAACTACAAGCATTGTTAGCCATCTTAAATGCAAACTAATTATTGTAAATTATATTTTAGCATGGTCTGCCTCAAATAGTAATGTATTTTTCTGCATTTACTTGGCTATATTTAGAATCACTTTTCCTACTGTATCATAGACAAAGGAGGTATCTACTAATTTGTACAAATATTTGACAAAAGCACCTGGATGTGACTTCCTTGACTATTGCCTTCATATTTTCATTTGGAATTCAATCTTCTGAGGTTGCAGCATAGATTAATTGCATTTTCAAAAAGGAGATTTGTAAGAATAAATTATATTTAATGAGTAAACTTTTGAGATTTCTGCTGTATTGTTTCAAATGTAATAACTTTACTTCTTTAAAAACGAGCAATTAATTTCATCTCTGGCTACAAACAGATCTAGTTTCAGTTGACAAGATCAAAGTCTTACCTCATCAAGTACTGTTACTGAAGTTCAAGTCTCCCCTTTCCAGGAATTTCAGGAACCGTTTGTTCTAACTTCTTAATGTCCTTAATGACTATTTTGAGGAAGGAAAGAATAGATTCTTCTGACAGGAAACATGATTTGTTTTTCAAAGCCTTTCTCTGAAACTTCCATTTGTTGCTTATTTAACCATGGAGCCTTATGTTATGTCATGTGTGTTTTGTTAAATTATATTCTACCTTATGCGGTCAGTCAAAACATAGCTTTCAAAGAATTGTACCTGTATTGTAGTTGTTGCCATAGAATATGTGGTTTTTGATTATCTAGGACCAGCAATCATTTTAAAAATAAATCATATGAAGTTTAGTATGCTAGTATGAAATTTGTTCATCGACTATGAGTCTTCTTTCAGTATACATGCATACACTATATTTTTAGTATAAAATATTAAATAATTTGATTGCATTTTCATGGCCAGCAGCATTTAATAAGAAAGTACTTTAAAAAAATAAAAGGTCAATTTCTACATCTGCTTTCTGTATCTACCCTGTACTTTATTAAATGGTTTTAGAAAAAGGACAGATAATAGTGCTGAAGAAACCAACAAATAAAAACATTAGAAAAATCAAAGCGTTTTTGTCAAATGTGTTTATAATTGGCCCAGGTTATCTTGTTTGTAATGCAATATTAATATTTCTTTTGAGAAAATTTGCATATGGAATAAAATTGCTTAGTGTTGAGGATGTTTTTTCTTTGTAGAAATTCAGTAGTTACTGTTTATTGGGAAATTGGTTTTTTTTAATTTTGTTAACTTGATGTCAGTGTTGAATTCCGACATACAAGGACCACTTCTTATAGCATATAACTTGAACTTCTAAATGTAAGACTATACTATTTAAAAAGATATCTGTAATTCTTAAGTAATCTTCATATCTTGAAGTTTGCTCATTAATCAGGATAATGGTGCTACATTTTTATAAAAATTTCCTGTACTGTTTTCTACTTTCTGAAGGTATTTTACTTAAATCATTTCCATCAATTGAATTGTTCCCATTGCCTTTTTCTGCTGAGAAATTGACTCTGAAAATTCTGGATTGTGCTATTTTTAGATTGTTTCTATATGAACAACATTTTTAAAGTACTATAACTTTAAAATTACTTCAGGTATTAGCAACATCATGTCCCTTATTCTCATAGTAGAAATTGGTAGGTTAAAAAACATTTTGTAGACAAAACTTAAAACACAATTTCCTTTATTTGAATCGGTTCTATTTTCTCCTAGTGCGAAAGTGAGTGAGATATGTAGGAGGTATATAGAAGAAAATGGAAATAGAGTATGTAGCTGACTTTTATCTTTTTGTTTTGTCTTTTGCAATGCATAAACCTTTCTTTACCCTGAATAAGATGAGGAAGCAGGTTTTTGTTTTCCACAACTCTGTACGTTACCTCACATGATTGCTTTTAAATATGAAAGGAAAAAGGTATATGTGAAAGGTCCCGACAGCAAGCACAGAGTATGCACCAAATAAATTGTAGCTTTGATAAAAAAAACTTTCCATTTTAAGTTGTGATTTCGTGCTTTGTGATTTACTGGTCTTGACTTGATTTTAGAGTGAAACCATTCCTTAAATGTCTTAGACTGAGCTCCTCTGGAGAAGCGAACCCTGTGATGCTTGCTGGCATGCTTATTGGTGGGGGAAGGGGGCGCTTCAAAACGTTTATGGGGAAAACTCCATTACCTGTTAATTCTATTGCCCCACGACATTTTGAAGCCCCCTCACACATATGTTTGTGGTAAGGAAGTGTCACTCCCCCTTGAAGAGACTAGCAAAGTCTAAGTTCATGGGTCTGATGGCGGGCTAGAGGCTTCTCCAGGTAAGCTTCAGGGACCAGTGAGCCCCAGATCAGAAAGTTGGGCAGCAGGCTGTTAATTTTACAGAAGAATGGGTCCAGGTTGGCAGCTAAGATGGCAGGCTGCTCCCTCGGGCTGAATAGACGAATTCCTCCTCGGTCCCCAGACAGGTGGACAGGCCACTGGCCCAGGTCTTGGAAACCAGGAGTCATGGTGAAAATCCCGAGGCAGGACCCAAACTTTGCAAACAAACCAACTCAAAACAAAAGAGCTTTGCCAGACAGCCCGTATACAGCGATACCTCAGTTGCTTCACTTACTTCGCTCCAAATTCTTGTTCAGACACCAAAAAAGCCCAAGAATTGAACATGTTTTTCCCATAAGAAATCATGGAAAACCAAGCAATTGGTTCTGAGGCCCCAATATTACTCATAAATTAATTTTTCTGAGACTTTAAATCATGGAGGCTGTTCGCCTTTTTATATACCCCTGTCTCAGAAAAGCCATCACCATTGAATTGTTTCTGATTTATCCCAATTAACGAATATTTCAACCTCTTGGATGGTCTGAGTTCTTCACTTCATGGTCCATGCCTTTCATCACATTAACCCCTTTAAGCACCTCCCCAGCCCCTCCAAAAGTTGATCCTGCCCACCTAGTCATGTTGTGTTCAGCTGCCAAATCAGACAGGTGGTGCCCTGAATCAGATTTGACAATGATTTCTTTAACTCTTCCCGCTTCTCGATTTTTCCTCTTGCCTTTCTGCTGGTACCACTCACTTTCTCTGGAGCCCTGGTTATTGTAGCATATTGCAAATGAAGTGCAAAGCCACAGTGACGACAGTTGTAGGACTCACCGAAGGACTCTCTCTCTGTTGCCCGGGTGAGAGCAGCATCTGTCCAGACCCCACCGTAGCCCTGGAGAGACACGGCAACTTGTGAGTGTGTCCACCCAGACTAGTTTTTTCAACTTGAATCGCCAGTTCTACCTTCAAGCAAAGTTAGGAATGAACTTCAAGATTTGATTTTTTTTTTTTAATCTTTGCTTTTGGAGTGGTGCAAAGTAAGAGCTTGGAGCGGTGCCACCATCCATCGAAGCATCCCTGTTGAGTGAAAGCAAGCCACGCCCCTGAGGAAACGCCTTTCCCGTCTCAGCAGGGAGGGGATGCCTTGTATGGAATCTCAGGGTGTAGCTACATCACAAATGCCCAACGCGGGAGTCAGGCTAACGCCATAACAAGAACACAAACCGAATCAGACATCAAAAGCTTGGCGGTGGCTTTCAATCTCTTAGTGGTGTGCAGCTAGAAATTCATTTTACTCTACAACCTAGTCGATAAAATACATGTGTAAACAAGTTCCAGGAAAATGTGTTACCTAAGTGCAGTGTACACTGCGGTTCTTCGTTCTCGCCAATTGGGAGGCGCCCTGGTGCAAGATGGGTAATGAATTGGGCTGTGACCCTCAGGATCATCTGATCAAAGGTACCAGCTGCCCTTTGAAAGACAGGACTTTCTGCCCTCGTGACGGGTCCCAGAAACCCCAGGGCAGGTCGGCCCCAACCTTTGGTGTCACTATGAGCCGGCATCAACTCAAGGCCAGTGAGTTTGACCCAAATTCCTGAAAAGGGTTCATGACTCAGTTTGAGTAAACCAAATAATTAACCCTTTCTTCAACAATTGTCGAAACAGGGGGCCAAATCCTCTGTGTAGCTTAACCCAAGGTGCTAGGAGATTGGAACCAGAAATAGAAACCAGCTATTTTCCAATCTGTAGTCCAGCACTCTCTCCCACCCTGCACCCCGTGTGTGACTTTTTGAGGTACTGTTGTGACCGCCTTACATATCAAGTCTATATTGGGTATTTTGCACCACAGTACATGTTGGATACAGTGGTGTGGATGGGGAAGAGTGAGGGGACACGATAGAATTGCACAAATTGCCCCCCAAGTCAATTAGTGTTGGCCTTCTCTCTTAACAGGAACCCCATGAGGTGGGCTGGAAGAGCTGGCCCTACCTGGCCATGACACTGAATTCAAGACTTTTAACGGGAGGGGGACAGCCGGCAATGGCATTTAACCAAAGACACCATAGCTTAGCTGTTCAAATCATTATTTATTGAAAGCATTCAAGTTACTCCAGGAACAGGGAAGATACACATATCTGGGGTGCAGACCACATGTCTGGATGTTTCTAGTAGCTGTTAGATGCTGGGCACCCCAGAATGAACCTGCCCGGTCCTGTTACATCTTTACAATGGGTTTCTAGTAGCCACGTTGAACAAATGAACCGTGTTACTGTCGAGCTAATCCCAGCTCATGGTGATGCCAAATGTGGGACAGTAATGCTGTGCCCCCCCTCAGACATTAATGAGTGATCTCTGGGAATAGAGCACCAGGACTTTCTATAGCACCCTCAATTTTCAGTTATAAACTGAACACATGAATTATTTCTACTAGCCCAAACCCAGAACCACTGCCATTGAGTCAATTCCAAACCAAAGCAAACCATAGATCGGTCCCATAGGGTTTCCAAGGTGATGAATCTTTTTTAAAAAAAATCATTTTACTGGAAACTCATACAACTCTTATCCCAGGCCATCCATCCATTCATCTATGGCATGTCCAGCACATGTATATATCTGTTGCCTTCCTAATTCTCAGAACATTTGCTTTCTACTTGAGTCCTTAGTAAATTAAAAAAAAAAAAAAAAAACATTTTGCCGATGGTCCCAACCACCAAATGATAAAGTATCTTGAAGGCGAACAAGTGGCCATCTAGTGCAGAAGCAGCAAAGCCCACTTGGAAGCACACCAATCTGTGTGATCACGGGTTGAAGGGAGCAGATATCAAGTATCAAAGAACAAGAATCACATCACTTCAAATGAGGGGGAGAGCAGGGTGGGCAATTGGACACCCTCTTACAGGGAAGTCATGAGGAGTAGACAGGCCAGTGAAGGTGCAGTGAGGCACCGATGAAGCATCCAACTTTCCTCTAGTTCTTGAAGGCTTCCTCCCCCCAACTATCATGGTCCCAATTCTGCCTTACAAATCCATGGACTGGAGAAGGTACACTAGTAGAGATGGGAACTGGAAATACGGGAACCCCAGGACAGATGAACCCCTTGGGATCAGTGGTGAGAGTGGGGTTACCGGATGGGTGGAGAGAAGGTGGGGTAGAGAGGGGACCAACTACAAGGATCTGCACATAACCTCCTATCTGGAGGACAGACATTGGAGGAATGGGCGAGGGGAGATGCTGAGCAGTGTAGCATGGTAAAATAATAATTTATAAAGTATTGAGGGTTGATGGAGGATAGGGGAGCAAGGACAGAGGAGAAAGGACGAGACGCTATCAAGGGCTCAAGTGAAAAAGTGGATATTTGGAGAATGATAATGGCAGCAGACGTGAAGGTGCTTGGCACAAAATATGTATTTATGTATTGTGAAAAGCGATGGACGGGTCCCCAATAAAAAAATATGTATTTATGTATTGTGAAAAGCGATGGACGGGTCCCCAATAAAATGATTAAAAAACATTTTATTGGGGGCTCTTATAGCTATTGCAGCAATCATACATTGTATCAAGCACACGTGTACACATGTTGCCATAATTATTTCCTAGACATTTATTTTCTGTTGAGTCCTTGGTGTCAGCTCCTCTTTACCTTTTGGCCCCCACCTTCGTGGTCCCTTGATAAATTATATTTTCATATCTTACACTGACCATTGTTTCCCCCAACAGTTTCTGTTGTCTGTCCCCCCGGGGTTGTGGTCAATAATCTCGACCAGTACCCCCTTCCCTCCTCTCCTCACCTTCCCATTTCTGTTTCTGGATTCCATGTGTCATGAGCTCTTATGTCGTATCTATATCTGTGCACATGCTTTGGTCTAACCCACAGTGAAAGGCAGTACTAGGGTCATGACAGTCCGGGGGTGAGGAAGCCTCAAGGAACCAGAGGTTACTATGTGTGTCATTGGTGCTTTTCTGCACCCTGATGGACTCATCCCTGCCCTGTAAACCCTCTATGAGGGTATGTCCCATTGTCTACTGATGAGTGCTCTCTGCTCCCACCCTGCTCATTCTCAACAACGGGGTTTTGTTTGTTTTGGGTCTTCTGTTACCTGGTCCTGGGGACAACTTATGATCACACAGACTGGTATTTGCCTTCCATGTGGACTGTTGCTTCTCTGCTAGATGGCCACTTGTTTAACTTCAAGCCTTTAAGACCCCAGATGCTATTAACTTTTGACAGCCGGGCATATTTCTAAACAGGTGGTAAATTTTTACAGAAGCATACGCTCACATAATTTCTCCAGTGTAGTATCTCATGAGTTCAGACCACTGACCTTTGGGCTAATCACTGAGTGCTTTTTACCACTAGCCCATCAGTGCTCCTTTGCACTACCCCCCCCAAAAGTCCAGATTTCCCCCCCAAAGTCATGTATTTAATTTTTTTTACAAAACAATCTTATCACATTAAAATTACTCTCCATTACACTTAATACAGTTGTCAAATCTGCGATTCCATTCTTGGAAACATTTTTCAAACTCCCTTATTTTTTTCCCTTCACCTCTTCTATTTCATCAAATCGCTGTCCTTTCATGTTCCTCTTCATTCATGGAAACAAAAAGAAGTCACACAGAATGAGGTCAGTTGAGTACAGTGTGTGGGGCAGGAGAGGCATGTTGGCTTTTTTTTTTGCCCCAAACTGGCGCACTGAAATGGTGTGTAAGCAGGTGTATTGTGGTGACAAAAACAGTCCCCTTTCTGCCACATATCAGGCCTTTTTGTCACATACTGTTACATTATCTTTTCAGAACTTCTGAATAGAAAGCTTGATTAGCAGTCTGACCTGTTAATCTAAAGGTACTAGGATTAGTACAAATGGGATACAAACTCCAAATGTACTAGGAGTCGACCATCCATCCATTTGGGAAGTTGACTGACATCCAGATTGAAGGTTGTCATCAATCAACATTCCACCTTTTTCAAAATGAGAAATCACTTGTATACTTGAGTTTTTACCATAGTGCTGTCCTTGGAAGGTGTGTTCAACATAACAACAGTTTCTGTGGCCTTATCCCAGAACAAGAAACAAAATTTTCGGCTGCATGCTATTCTTCTACATTGGCCATCACAAAAAACAAGGTTCGAGCAAAAAACTCACTGTGACCAGAGAGAACCTCCTCAGGCAATGCCACTGGGTGCACTAACTCAAAGCAGAGTTGCTAGATGTCTGTCTAGCAAGAATAATATAGTACAAGAGTTCTGCCCAGTGGAGCTTTTTTCCATTTTTGGGGGGAGGGGAGTACCCCCTTGTATGTTACATGCTATATCCATATAAGTGCTAAATTTAATAACTTAACAAAGTGCTAAATTTAATAACTTAACAAAATATCTTAATGTTATTCCAGCACATGGTATTAAAAAGCTTAATGAACTACTTTGTTATTAAGGACCCTTGAGTTCATTCCTGCTCAGCAACCCAACATACAGCCAAATGTGCCTTTGCCATCTTCACTATCATCATTAAGTTTGAGCACATTGTTGCAGCCACTTCGTCATGCCATGTCGTTGAGAATCTGTGACAGTCACTTAAGAAAATTGTCAGTTTCTGGATAAGTTAAACATAGAGCGTGACATAAGCCAGCACAGCACAAACGTTATCGTTGGGTGCTGTCAAATTGGTTCTGGCTCATAGCAGCCCTGTGTGCAACAGAGTGAAACACTGCTGGGCCCCGAGCATGCTCAGAATTGTTATGTTTGAGCCCTTGTGGCAGCCACCGTGTCAGTCCACCTCCTTGATGGCCTTCCTCGTTCTCACTGACCTCCTTTACCAAGCATGATATCATTTTTCAAGGACTAGTCTCTTCTGATAACTTGACCAAAGTACCCCAACTTCATTTTTTTAAAAAATAAAAATCATTTTCTTGTGGGCTCGTACATCATTTTTCACGATACATAAATAAGCATACTGTGCCAAGCACCTTCACATGTCCCCTGCTGTTATTGTTCTCCAATCATCTGTCTTTTCCCTTGAGCCCCTGGTATCGGCTTTTCCATCCCTTCCCCTCTTCCCCTGCTCTCCCCGCCTTACCAACCCTCAATGCTTTATACATTATTATTGTTCTGTCATATCTTACACTGCCGACCTCTCCCCCAACCCACTCCTGTGATGCCCGTCCTTCAAACAGTAGATTCTGTGTATGTCCTTGCAGTTGGCTCCATCTCTCTTCCCCACCTTCTCTCCACCCTTCCAGCAGCTCCAATCTAACCCGAAGAAGCTCATCCACCTTGGTTTCCCCATATCTCCAGCTCCCCTCTCTGCTAGTGTACTTTCTCTAGTCCATCTGGATTTGTAAGGTAGAGTTGGGACAATGATGGTTGGGGAAAGGAACTAGAGGAAACATGTATGCATCATTGCTGCCCTGTTGTCCCTTGACTGGTCTGTCTCCTCCCCTTGACTCCTCTGTAAAGTGGTGACCAATTACGTGCCAGTGCTGCTCTCCCCCTGATTCATGATGACTTGGTTCTTGTTCTTTGATGCTCGACACCTGCTCCCTACGGCCCTCTTGATCGCACAGGCTGGTGTGCTTCTTCCACGTGGGCTTTGCCGTTTATGCGCTGAATGGCGACTCGATTATCTTCAAATCTTTGAGACTCCAGATGGTAGTTAGGCACCATCGTTTCTTCTACTCTGTTTGCGTCTGTATCCATTTGTCTTCAGCGATCGTATCGGGAGTCAATTGATCCATTGATTTTGATTTTTGTCTTTGATGCCTGATACCTGATTGTTTCAGCATCTCATGATCGCGCAGGCAGGTGAGCTTCTTTTATGGTGGGTTTTGTTGCTCCTGAGCTTGATGGCTGCTCGTTGATGCTCGAGCATTTAAGACCCCCGATGCTATATCTTTTGATAGCTGGGCACCATCAGCTTTCTTCACCACTCTTGCTCATGCTCCCACATGTCCTCAGTGGGTGCCTTGGGGATGTGTGCACACAGTGATATGTGTGTTGATTATTGCCTAGACCTTTCACCACCTTGTGGCCACGCTGGCTGTTGGGCTTCTTCTGTGTGGGTGTGGTCTCTTCTCAGGTAAGTGGTCTATTGTTTATCTTCAGGCTTTTAAGACCCCAGAGGATATATCCTTTGATAGCTGGGCACCATCAACTTTCTTCACCATATTTGCTTATGCACCCATTTTACTTCTGTGATCATGTAGGGCCAGTGAACTTCATGGAATACCAGATTCATAGAACAAAGTGTTCTTGCATTGAGGGAGCACCTGGTTGTGGGTCCAAGGTCCACTTGCTACCCTAGTATTTGACCTATAGATATGTTCTTAAATTTATTCCCTCCTTATAATAGATAATTTTATCTACGTAAGAGCATACCTATGTTTAGACCTCTGCAAGTGCCCTTTGCCTTCTTGCTCTTTCCTCCATTTCCTTCCATCTCCCTCTTGTCCCACCATCATGTTCCACTTCCATTGGCGTTTCAGCACTTCCTCACAGATCCATCACCCTCACTTAATCCAGACTAGCCCCCCCCAACCCTCCCTTCCATCGATTCCAGACCACTTGTTGCTCCCTCCACCTGCCCCAGCCCATGTTTTGTCCACACTCCTTTCTCCTCCCCTCTCTCGTGCCCCCCAGGAATCATCAGACCTGTCATTCTTTACTCCATTCTCTATGACCAGGAGTACTCCCTTCTTCATTCGGTTCATTTTTGTTTTGTTTTGTTTTGTTTGGGGGGGTGTCAGTCCGCACTGCTTCCCCACCATGTGACTCCCCAAGTGTCTTGTGTCACTGTCTGCTTCAGTAGGGAGCCAGTGTGCCCCATCCTGTTGTTTGTTTGCCCAGTCCTTTCTGTGACTCATTGGGTCCCCAGCAGGGTGTATACCTCTGAGCATCATATGTTGGCGTGAGGATTGGACCAGCTCTCTTCCTCTTCCTCCCTTCTTGTCTTTGTCCCTGTGGGTGTGGGTTGCTGGCCCCTCCCCCAACCTGTTCTCTGCCATGCCCACTTCTAGGGATGGGATTCATCTGACTCTGATTGCATCCGGCTCTGTAGCTCTCTCTTTTCTTGCATCCTTCCATGCATCCATGTTGTCCTCATGGTTGGGTGTTTCGTGGTAGGAACTGCTCTCCCACTCCAGTTTCTGTGGAGACAAGACCAGTATCGCCACCCACCCCTGCCCCCGGTGGGTTAGTGCCCTGATCCCTTTGTTATCCTTTCACTTTTGAACTCCCTTTTATCTCCTTATCCCCTCCACCCCCTCATCCTTCTCCCATTACTGTGTTACACCCAGCGGGCTCAACCTCATTTTTAAGGAAAATTCGAGCGGCATTCTTCTGAGACAGATTTGTTTTCCACCAGCACCATAATTCAAGCACTTCGATTCTTCTTGGCACTTCCTTATTTGCTGTGTGCATTACAGAGGATTGAGAATACCGTGGCTTAGACCAGCTTCGTTAGTCTTCACAGTGACTTCTTTGGTTTTGAACCTTTAAAGTTGTCTTTTGCAGATTTCCCCAATGTAATACATCATTTGATTTCTTGACTGTTGCTTCCATGGCATTGTGGATCCACATAAAATAAAGTTCTTGATAACTTCAGTAATTTCTCGGTGTATCATACTGCTGCTATATGGTCTAATTGTGAGTTTTTTTGTTTTATGTTGAGGTGTAATTCATAATGAAGACTGTAACATTTGATCTTCATCAGCAAGTGCTTAAAGCCTTTTAACCAGCACGGTTTGTCATCTGCCTTTTGTAGGTCATTAATGAGCCTTCCTCCAATGCTTTATATTGTCCAACTGTTCAGATTATTTTATCAGTATATGGATTGCCTAAATACGGTGGAAGGATAAAACTCTGAAGCATACTTTGCTTAATTTTAGCCATACAGTACTCTCGTGTTCTGGCCAACTACTGTCTCAGTTTACATACACAATAGGTGTTCAGGAACCCCTATACTTCACAATGGTATCCATACTTTGTTATGACCCATACAATCAAATGGTTCTGTGTAGTTAATAAAACACCACTTAGTATCTTCTACTTCCTGGTAAGATCCTACGGACATCAGCAATGTTATATTTGGTTCTACTTCATCTTCTGAATCCAGCTTGAACTTCTGACAGTTCCCTATTCTTGTATATTTGCAACTGGTTTTGAGTTGCCTTTCGCAAAATTTTACTTGTATGTGATATTGATACTTTTTTTGGATAATATCTGCATTGCTGATGGATACACATAGGGTTCTCTTCCAGTCTGTTGATTGGTAACTTAAAATTTACATTTGTTGGTGTAAATCATAATCAGAATCAACTTGAAAGCAAATTTTGTTTTATTGTTCTTGTTAGGAGCCATTAAGTTGGTCCTGACCCATAGTGACCTTCTATACAACAGAACAAAACATGGTCTGCTCTTATGTCATCTTGACAGTTGTTTGTGTCCATCCCTTTGAGGGTCTTCTTTAACTCTGACCCCCTACCAAGCATACGTGTCCTTTTTGGGGGACTGGGATCTCCTGGTAACACTTAGTGCATCTCCCTTCACATAAGTCACATTTCAACGACTCAGTAGCAACACATGGCTACTAACTATTGTATTAATTGTATTGGCATACATGAAAGCTGAGTAGCTAAAGAAGGGGACTGTGACAGTTACCAATTTACTGACTCCTAGTCCATTCTTTTCCATGCTTTGTTCTCGAGTTCACTCATTCACTGTCATTGAGAAGATTCCCACTAACCCATAGGAAGGGTAGACCTGCCCCTGTGGGTATTCTGGAGATGTTATGTTTAATTTTTGCTCTTTCATGATTTAAAGAGGTCTTGTGCAACAGATTTACCCAATGCAATGTCTTATCTTTCTTTCTTTTTTTTTTTGGCATTTAATTTTTTGACTACTACGTCCATGAGCACGGCTTGTGTAAGCAAGATGCAAGCATGATGAAATCCTTAGCAACTTCAGGTTTCCCCATTGTTCATATTGCTGTCTATTGGTCTAGCTGTGAGGAGGACTTGGTTTTCTTTACACTGAGTTGCTGTCTGCGTACTGAAGGCTACAGTCTTCGATTTCCTCAGCATTTTAAGCAAGTCCTCCTTTCAGCAAGCAATCTGCATATTGAACCTCATTAATAAGCCTTCCTCCAAACCTGAGGCCATGTTTATTTACTCCTCTGCTAGTCCCTCAGATGGGAAATACCTAACCCCTTTTCCTAGTCTTTCTTAGTCCGGAAGCTTTCTTGAAACCTGTTCACCATGGATGACCCTGCTGGTATTTGAAATACTGATAGCATGGTTTCCAGCATCATAGCACTTCCAAAGCACCAAAGTGTGACAAATGGACATGTGTTGGGATTAACGAAGTAGAGATTTGAATGTCTAGAGTTTGGATGTAGGAGTTGTCAATCATGCAGCTATAGCCTCAAAGTTTATGTCCTTGAGTCTCCCAGTCTTTCAAAGTGGGAAGATGTACGATTGGGGGGGGAGGGGAGAGGAGGCGAGATTTCTAGGGGCATATCAAAAGTACATAGAGGCATGTGGACTCTTTGAACAGATCTCAACGTGTTTTCTAAAGAAAATCTTGTCTCTAACAGTGAATACTATGAAATGCACGTTGGTGAAGAGATGGAGAGACCCCTGGCAAGACGGGAGGCCTCACTCGCTAAGGAGGAGTCATCTCTCTCCCAGCTCCAAGGAGTGTGTACATCTGTCCTGCATCAGTCACAGTGTCTGTCTGTCCTCCAGGTCTTTGCCAGAGAGCAAGCGTTCTCTCCCTCTCACCTAACATGTAAACACTTTGTTTTGCAAAATATTGGTATCGTGCCAAAAGTCAAGTCATCCAGCCAGTCCTCTAGAAAATAAAAAATTATGTGCCCCCCCCCCAACTTTTTCTTTGGATGAACTTGTTTGTCATTAAAGATTCCAAGTCTATTTTACTTTTTCTCCTTTTTTATTGAAGTTACTACTTAGATTTGAGGAACATGGACTTTGGAGGGATTTTGTTTTCAAAGAAAAAAATATTATATCCATACATGGGGATGAGTAGTGGGAGTAGACAAAAAACCAAATAAATCCAGAATTGAATTGCACTGGGTGGACTCTTCATAGTATGCATTTCTCCCACTAGGCAAGCCTCAAGCAACTTTGCTCTGAGGCAGTGCACCCAGGAGCATTGCCTTGGAAGGCTCTCTCTCCGGTCACAGTGAATTTTTTCTTAAAAGTAGTTTTGTTCAAACCTCATTTTTTTGTGTGTGTGAAGTTCGATTTAAGGTAACAGTGCATGGCCATGAAATTTTGTTTTCTGCTTAGGAAAAATGCCACAGAAACTGTTGTAATGTCGAACACTGCTTACAAGGACTGCACTACGAGAAAAACTCAAGTGTATGAGTAGTTACCTCATTTTTAAAGTGATGAAATGTTGATTGATGACAAATCTTGTTCTGGAAATCCATCAACTTCCCAAATGGATGAAAATGTCAACTCCTGGTGCATTTGGAGTTCATTCCACCTGGTCAGAGTTTTGATCAATCTTTCTATTTAGAGTTTCTGAAAGAAGTGTGTAACCATGTGTGACAAAAAGGCCTGATTTGTGGCAGATGGGGGACTGGTTTTTATCACACAACAATGCACCTCTCATACAGCCATCTCAGTGCACCAGATTTTGGCATAAAACAGTGTGTCTCTCTTGCTCCAGGCACCTTACCCACTGATTTCACTTTTTTCTACTTCTTTTTGTTTTCCATGAAAGAAAGAACCACGATTTGAGAGGTGCTGTCAGCCATCCAAACAGTTGAGCTTGAAAAGTGTTTCCAAGAATGGAATTGCTAATTTGACAAATTAACTGTAATAGAGAGTACCAGGAAGGTGATAAGGGGTGGAGTTTATCCTGTCAATCCGGTGGCAGCTTGATGAACTCATTTAGAGGTGCCATGGAGATAAATAACTCACTGTAAACAGCACACACACTCACTTCCTGCGAGGCATTCCTGCTGATAGGACACTGGAGCTATGCTAGAACCTTGAAACTGGGGTAGCCACATGGAGACCCACATCAGCATTGAGGTGTTTCCCCTGCCACTGGATCCACAAGACTTTCCACCAATGACTATCTTCCTACATTTGGTGTCATTGTATGTGTTGCGTGAGTCTGAAGAGGAACTTGTAAATTGGTATCAGACATATGGGCCAATATCAGACTTATCAAGTTGATCTGAACTGAGTTGGAATGTTTCTTTAATATAAAATTGCTCTTTGATATAAAGTTCTCTCACACAGATATGAGTGCCTATGAATTTATTTCTCTAGTTAACCTGGACTAACACCTTGTGATTTGCAGCTCAACTTATAACCCACTACACTACCAGGCACACACACACACACACACACACCTGTTATGGACTTAACAGTAAGATTCTGAGTTTCTTGAGACACAAATAGGAATTAAATATCGACCCTACTTTTTTGCCCTCCAGGAGATTCCACTTATGATATAAAGACAACAGAATAAACAAACCTTTCTAAAATTGTAATTCTAAAGTCTACCATAGACTTCTATGCAGAAGGGATGCCCAACCTATGGTCATGGGATTTAGCACATAGATTTATTTTCCTACAGCTGTGGAGGCTTGATGTCTGAATTCAGAGTTCTGGTTCTAGGGGAGGCTGTTCTCCATCCCCTTCAACATGTGTGGGTCCAGTGATCCATGGAGATACCTGTGTGTGAGGTTCCCAGTTCCCTGTGGATCCATGAAATGCGCCTGCTTGTTGCCATTCTTTCTGGGTTCTAGTGAGGTGCTTCACTTCTCTGCTCACTTTCTCACTGTTCCTCTCTTGTAAGGTAAAAGGTCTGACACAAGGAAGGAGCTATCTCGAGTAGGGTGTGACTTGAGTCAACCCCTCTGCTAAGGTTCTAAGTAAGACACATCCTACACTGAACCTGTTTCATTAAAGTATAGAGATTAGTATTGATAACACAGAAATGGGGACCCATCTCATCAGATCATAGAATGGAGGACAATCACAAAAATACTGAGCATAATGGCCCAAGTTGTACTAAAAAGAACTAGCTGACATTTAACATTTCTAGAGGTGGGCTAAAATCAAGATCTGATGGTACTGAAGGAAAAACTCCAAGCTACACTGGAGGCATTCAAACTTCCAAGAATTGACCCAAGACCCTGTGCTCTGTGATACATGGGTCATTTTCAGAACCAACTCAAGGACACTTGACAACAACAGTGACCTCACCACGTGGACACGTACTTCTTGTAGGACGCAAGTTTATCCTTGAGAGTGGGCCAGGGCATCAGGAAACTTCTTAGAAGAGGTGGGGCAGAGTTTGACCCTGTTCAGAGTTCTCTAAAAATTGTTTTTGAATCTGTCACATCTCTCCAAATTAGCTTGGACATGATGTCGAGGGGGTTAGAGTAATCAGTATCGCCAAGGTTGATTTGAATTGTACATTTATGTGACAGCTGCTGAGGAGATGATACCAAAGGAAAATTAGCCAAATAACCTGATTATAAGAAGAAATAATAAAACATTTTACAATAAAGTCAGGGACAATAGCAAGACAGGGAGTAAAATAACTGTGCTACGTTATTTTTAGATGAGTGCTTATACTTTCTTTTACAGAAATTTTTAGAAATCTACACCATGGGGCTCAATACATACATGTAGAGTAGAAAAGAATATTTTTAAAACAATTTTATTGTTTTGGGTCAGATATTACAATATTTTAATTAATACTTTAAAAGCCATTCTTATAATCTAGTTTTGTGTAACTTTTATTGTTTGTACTTAAGTATTAACTATTTGAAATAATAAACTACCTTTGGTATAATCCTTTTGAGGGATCATTTTACTGGGAGTTCTTACAAACTCTTGCTACAAACCACCCATCAATTGTATCTCACATAGTTGTACATATATTCCATCATTCTTTTCTAGACATTGATTTTCCATTGAGCCCTTTCGTTTAAAAATAGTTATCTGGGGAAAACATGTCTGACGTAAATACATTTAATCTAAAAACCACCAGAAGATGTCACTATTTCCCAAGGAACTATCCGTGACAGTCTCTTTTACAGGTAGTTTCCAACATAGACTAAGAAAGATATTGATAGGAGCATCTAGTTTGTGATACTGAAGTTAGAAAAAGAATAAGTTCTCAAGCAATAACCTTACGTGGAAGAAGCACAGCTGCCTGTGAGATCATGAGGTGCATCCAGTAACAGGCATGAGATGCAAAACAAACAAGCAAACACCACACTGTTGAGAACAAAGGAGATTGGAGCAGAGACCCAAAGCCCCTCCGTAGACAATGAGACAGCCCCTCACAGAAGGATCACAGGGAAGGAAGAGTCACCCAGGGTGCAGTCTAGCACCGATGAAGCACACCGATGAAGGCATGACCTCCTCAAAAATTCCGGAAAGTGCTAATTCCTTCTTGGAGGCAGGAGACACTATTTCTTTAGTTCACTCCCTTGGAGCCACTCTATTGACAAGGCTTACATCAGGCAAGACATGCCTGAGGAGAAGCCTCATGGACGTACCCTGCTGTGGCCAGAAACCTGACCTAGGGAAGCCGTGTAGAGACCCATGCCAGTGATGAGATGTTTCTACCACCACTGACTGTACCCACTGGCTGGTGATCTTCCTGCATTCAGCACCACCACAGATGTTTCGTGAGGCTGAAGAGGACTTTATAGATTGCCATCGGATATATGGGCTACTATCAGACTTATGGAATTGATCTGGACTGGGATGTTTTTCTCAATGTTCAATTCCTCCCTTATATACACATGCGTGTTTATGAATTTGTTTTTCTAGTCTACCCAGATTAACACAGTGGGTAAAGCAAGGCTAAGTACTATTCCATGTGCTAAAATACTGAGTGAAATGAGTCAATATTTCCCTCCTTCCTAACAAAGAAATGTTTGAGATGGATCCAACACATACTCAGAGTACCCAGAGAGGAATACATGTTAATGAAAAAGAAATAATCTTATTTTCCTGACAGATGAAGCTGTCAACTTCCATGAAGATTTGAAGTCTCAGAAACCCAGGGAGGGGGCTGCGGTGGTTTCCACTCGCCTCTCCAGGGCTGCGAAGAGTCCGAATCTCCTGGCTGACAGGAAGTCGGTTTTGTCTAGTTACAGGGTGAAAATAGCTCTAGAGAAGAGAAGAAGAAAAAGGATGTCCATGATGCAGGTTGTGGGAACGGCAGCATGCTCCATGCTCCCAGTGACTGCAAGCAAACGGATACACGGGTGTGATTTCTAGTCGCAGCTCTTCCCGATGACTCCAATGAACCAAGTCTCTCTGTGTCCTCGCCAGGGATTTGATCTCCATAGGAAAATGGACTCATCGGTCCAACCCAACTCTCGACCTAGCTGACTCTCCTTGCCAGAGATGCTGATTCCAGCTGTGACACGAGAAGGACCCCTCTGGGTCCTGTGACTCTTTGTGGGAGTACAAAGCCCATCTTCTCCCATGGAGCAGCTGGTGGTTTCCAACGGCTGAACTTGCCCAGTGTGTGACCCACGGAGTCACCAGGACTATGTCTAGGTAGGTAGGAAGTTCCAAGGAGCTGTCAAGGACGCCATAAAAGTGATTTATGAATATGAAGAATTCTGGTGCTATGAAAACTCTTTTATGAAGTGTGTGAAATAACAGAAATGTTTCAAGCTCTGTTGTCAAAGACCTCATCCACTCCAACCAAGATGGTCGCTCTTGACTCTATCCCAACTCCCAGCAGCCCCACATGTTTGACAAAGCTGGCCTGCTCTGCAGGGTGCTCTGGGGCCTAATTTCTAGATAGAGACCATCAGGCCTTTCTGCTGTGGTACCTTTAGGATAGCCGTGGAGCACACATCAGTTGCTCCTTATAGGGGCCACAGAAGGTCTGACCCAAGCTCTGGCATTCTCCGTTGCTTCCTATGTCTGTGAAAAGTGGACAATGAATAAGAAAGAGGGGCGAGTCATTCTAGGTCTGCTGCTGGAGACGGCTATTCCAGGCACATGGACTACCAGAAGAACCAACAGGTCTGTTTGGGAAGCTCCTTGGAACTGAAGATATTGAGACACGGCTGGTTGTCAGCCGCGACCAGTCCGTGGAATGGGCCATCGTGTTTGGGAAGGAAGAGTGCCAGCAGGCAAGAGGAGGACTGGTTGAGAAGGATTGGCACCGCGGCTAAAAAAACAATGGACTCGAACATGACAACAATCATGCAGGACTCTTTTGCTCTGTCGTGCACAGAGTTGGCTTGATTTCATGTAAGAAAAACAATGAGAAGGGACTTAAAGATATAAATTTCTGCACTTAGTTACCAGGTATTTTTTTGTTGTTGCAAATCTTACTAATATATTGGAGACAACTGTGGCATTGAATATTTAGATGAGAGGGAAAAGTCCTGGTAATCTGGCCCCATCAAGGTTACGGCCGAGGGCAGTTCTAGCCTGTCTCACAGAGTTGCTGTGAGTCAGAATCGATTCTACTACGCGCAAGAACGATTTCTAGGTGGTTATAACCGTGCCCAAAAAATGGGACTTACTCTGTGGTTACAGTGTCCACGTTTGCAATTTTATAGTTGCAAAGTCTTGTGGGGAAGTATGTTATGTCATGTTGCAGTTCCATGCTATTGAAGCAGTTCCAACTCAACACAAAGTGATCCCGGGCGGACCAAGTTTGAGCCTATGACTGCAGCCACCGCGTTGATCACTCTCACTGAGGGTGTTGCTGCTCCTCGCTGCTCCTCTAGCTGACCAAGCATCATGGTCTTCTCTCAGGATGGCCAAAGCTCAGGAGATGAAAGTGATCTTGCTGAGACATCTCCTGAGCCAGATAGTCAAGTTTATCCCTCACAAATTCTACTTTCCCTCAAACACTTGAACACAATTCAGAAACATTTTTGTTGTCATTGCGTAAAAAGCAGCCTCCTTCCATTGTTGAAGCACCTACTTATTATTATTTTTCTTTTAAAGCCTCACCAGAAGCACATGCACTGTCCTCCTATCTAGCAACAGTCTGTTATTGGTGCCATGCTGTTCTCTAAGACCAGAGAGACTTTCTCTATGGTCTTCCTCACTTCCTTCTGAGCCATCCCCAGAACTGCCTTTGTGTAAGAATTCCCTAATAAAGGATCTTGACTCATCAGAATGATTGCATTAAATCTGAGTCATCCTCTTAGATCAGTGGTTCTCAGTCTGTAGGTTGCGACCCCTCTGGGGACTGAATGACCCTTTCCCAGAGGTTGCCTAAGACCATCGGAAAACACATATTTCCAGTGGTCTTAGGAACCAAGACACTGCTTCTCTATCTGTCTCCAGTTGTATCCGTCCACATGCAGACACATCCACATACAAGTACCTGGTGTAAAGACTATTACCTGTGCTACGCCGTGCTTCAAGACAAAATTTCATATGTCTTTAGAAATAAATTTGTAATTAGAAATAAATATTTTGCAATATATAATTGCATATTGTTTTGTATTAATCACTATGCTTTAATTGTATTAAATTTGTAACAATGAAAATGCATCCTGTGTATCAGATATTTACATGATGATTCGTAACAGTAGCAAAATTATAGTTATGAAGTAGCAATGAAAATTTTATGGTTGGGCGTCACCACATCATGAGGAACTATATTAAAGGGTTGTGGCATTAGAAAGGTTGAGAACCACTGTTTTAGATAGACTTAAGTACATACCAAAGAAAATGTTTTTGCTTTTTTTATCCTCTGTGGTTAAATTAAAATATTGACATACATTCCTAAGGGAGGGTCTTGACACAAGACCATTACTAGAAATTCACTCAGAAGTTTTCAGAATATGTTTGGGGTTTTTTTTGTATAAGAAAGAGCCTTATCTCAAAGGGTATTTGTATATTAAGAAAACATCCCAGCTCAGCCCAGATGAAGTCCGTAAGTCTGATATTGGTCCATTAGTCCATTACAAGTGCGAAAAACCTTCTGCAGATTCACACAGTCACATTCAATGATGCAAAACACAGGCAGATCACAGACTGGTGGGTGCAAAGTCTTGTGGATCCAACGGTGAAGAAAGCAACTCAGTGCTGGCCGGGCCTCTTACTCGGCTCCTCCAGCTCTCTGTGCAGCTCTTCAACCGGAAAGTGAAGCAGAGAGAGAGGGAGTTCCCAGAATCCTCATGAAAAGACCCTGCCCACAAGAAGGCATCATCAGGCTGTGATCTGATTGACACGATAGACTCCATCCTTAAACTTAGCTATCATATTGGCACGACATTGTGTAACTATCACACGCACCCCTGAGCACCACGTGGTCAAAGTTGAGAGCAAGGGTGGCTGAGTTGACGGGATGCTCTGTCAGGAAACCCTTCTGGTGTTGGAGGGTCATGGAGTCAAAGAACTTGGATGTGTTGTCTTTGGATGCAGTGACAAACACAGTCATGTCCCTGGATAGCTGGATGCCACTGATCTGCTGGGAGTGCTCCTTCACGTTCACCAGCATGTCTCCAGACTTGGCGCTGTACTGCTTGAGCTCTCCGCTCTCATGGCCAGCAATGATGCATTCTCCCAGGAGCTCCCCCACCGCACTAGTGATCTTAGAGTTACTGCAAGGGATCTTCACGTAGGGCTCGTTGCTGTCCATCTGTCTCGGGTCCCGAAGGTTGAAGAAGCTCACAAAGCACAGGTAGACCAACTGCTTGTCCATGGAGAACATGATGATATTGCCCCCAAAGTCAAAGCCACAAAGTCAAAGTCAAAGCTGAATTGGTCTTGAGAAGGGCCAGCTGCTTCCCTGTTTCATAGTCCCAGAGGCAACAGCTATTGTCAGCAGAGCCGGTGAGGACATGCTTGGTGTCCCTGACAGCATCCACACACCACACGGCTCCAGTGTGGCCCACGTAGGTGCTCAGCTGCTCGCCATTCACAGAGTACCAAACATTGACAACAGGGTTCTTGGCCACGGTGAAGAGGAAGTCTCCTTCATGGTTGTACTTGATCTGTGTAATGGAGCATTCATGGCCCTGCAACAGGATTGGCTTCATTTTTATTTCCAACTGACTTCCCTGATTTTGCAATTTCAAATCAGAATATTGCTCCTTTAGTTCTTATTTTAGCCTTATAAATACACCTGCTACTCTATCATTTTGGTGCATTTAATTTCACTTTGCTTCAGTTGAAATTATTGTGGATCTTCCATAAATCCCCTTGCTCTTATTCTAATAGATATGCATACTTGTTGATACTTTCTGGTGTCAGGGAAGTGAGGTTTGAGGGAGCATTTTCTTGGGTCACTCCTGAGAGTGGTCCTGGGTCAAAGACCTCTCAAATTTCACTTCCTTGCATTGAGTTCTTAGAGATTTACTGTTTGTTTTTTCATCTGCTTTCATTTTCAGTTTGCTGTAAGCATTGTGCAGTGCTCACTGCCCAATTAAGTTAGATGTGGTTCCTACCTCAATACTTCTAAGTCTAATAAAGATAGACTTTGTGAAGAGCAAAGCCTCAGTCTATTAAGTGTGAGCACACCTGTGTTCCTGTATCCAGGGTTTCTAGCATGGGCCACAGGAGCCCTGATGGCATAATGGGTGAGGCTGGGCTGCTAATCAGCGGTTCAAATCTACCAGCTGCTCAGCTAAAGAATGTTCCGAGTTTCTACTCCCTCAAATAGTTACAGTCTTGGAAACACACAGGGACAATCCTATACACTCTTATAGGAGAGGGTCACTGAGTCAGAATCAAATCAAGGCTTTCATCTAGCTTGCATATATAGTGGAGCTCATGGAAGCAACAGTCGAGAGACCCCCATGACTCATTGCATTGAGTACATCTGCTGCAGACCTCTTTAAAGTGTTGCTTTGTGGACTAAAAGGTGGCCTCCTATGCATGTAAAAGTTGGGCATTGAATCAGAAAAAGCGAAGAGGAATTGATGCATTTAAATTGTGGTGTTGGTGAAGGATCTTGAAAGTACTATGGACTGTCTAAAGAATCAAGAAAACTCCCTTGGAAGAAGTACAGCCAGAATGCTTCCTAGAAGTAAGGATGACGACTGTTCATCTCAAGTGCTTTGGATATGTTATAGGGAGAGCCCAGTCCCTGGAAACAATATCACGCTGGGTAATATAGCAGGACATGGGAGAAGAGGAAGACCTTAGACAAGATGGCTTTTCATGGCAGATGCAACAATGGGCTCAGAAGGACAATGGTGAGGACAGTGCAGGACATCTGGCAATGCTTGCCTGTTGCACTTTAGGGGTGCGCATGCACATGATGAGCTGAAGCCGACTCGATGGCACCGAATAACAACCGAGCTTTCAGGTTGTGGAAAAAAGGTATAAGGTGGGTTGGAAGGTCACATGATGGCCAAGAGGGCTGGTTTAGCTCATGAGCCTACTCCAACCTCAGCAACTAACAAGTAACTTGGTGACTCCGCAATTTCAGCAATTATCACCTCCTCGTCAAAAAGTCTTTCTGAAGCACTCAACTTAGTATTTAATTGGAGAAGAATTTTTTATAAAGTTAAAGAATAAAACGAGCAGTATACCACTAGACAGAACTAATTTAAGTCAAAAAAATTAAGGGATTCGGTGTGTGTGTGTGTGGGGGGGGTCCTTTTCTGTGGTTTCTTTAAATCCTCAGGGAGAAACAATTATTCAAGTTAATGAGGAACTTGAAAAATTTAAATTGTATCTGTTCCAGCTGTCTGCCATTAGCCCCATATGTTTAGAGAAGCCTATCATCCACAGTTATGGGGGTCACAAATCAAGAACAGATTCTTATTCATTCTAAGTGCATTCCCATACAGTAGAACCTGGTCCTCAAGCACACTAGTACTCGACATAATTGGATTTTGGTGGGAAATGTCAAAGAAATTTTGCATCAGAGCTCAAACAAAACATCGTAATCTGACCTGAAGCACATGATTTTTGTAAACCAAAGAAGTTCATGTTTCAGTCACTCAGCAGTAGTTCCTTTTGTGATTGTGTTCCAAGAGTATTTCTATAATTTTCTTAGCTTTTGTGTCTTTTTGTACTGTTTTTAGATTTAAAAAAAAAGGGTCCTAAGAAAGGTGGTTTTTGTTGTTGAAAAGAATGATCACGATAAGGAACTGGTAAGCCGTGTTATCGATATTGTTGATGATTAATAAATCCTTTTAGAAAACACCAACACCAGTACACTTTAGACATATATATATATTTTAAAGAATGTCAAGGAGGACCTACTGAAAAAAGGCTAAGAAGGGAAAAAACTCCTGAAAAGCAGTGACCAGTTGATTTTATGGAAGGGGATTTCCTTGCCAAACAATGACTCTCTCTCCACACCTCCTCTCCACATCTGTGTCCACAGACCCAGATTCTCAACAATCTCAAGGTATGAGTCACACTGTAGGTTATTAAAAACTTTTTTTAATGTTGTGTTTGTTATTTAAATTATATTATCTAACTTATTTACTTTGAAATTGCTGTGTGATATTTTGTGTAAAAAGGCATGGTTAGGGTAAATCCTTGGAGGTTGAGAATGGATCAATCTGTTTTCAGTTACTCCTTACGGGGAAAAATGATTTGGAACACGATTGCATGGCATCACGACGCTTCTTCTAGAACAGATTAGCGTCAAGGTCTAGGGTTTTACTGTATTTCTGGGTAGTATGTAGGATCTACATCCTTTTCTACATAGTCATGATATCTAATTAATTTATACTTATTATGTAAATGGAATTGTCATATACAATGTAATGGAATAGGGGAAATAATATTAGAACTCCGTGACAGTCACCAAGAAATTGAGGGCTCTTCACAGGAGGCTTTCTTTGTTGTTGTTCTAAGCACTTCCTTTGTCCTTACATGAAGACTTTAGACTTCCTTTAAGGCAGTGGTTCTCAAACCTGTGGGTCGCGACCCCTTTGGGTTCCAACAACCTTTTCAGGGGGGTCGCTCAAATTCATAACTGTAGCAAAATTACACTGAGGAAGTAGCAATGAAGATAATTTTATAGAGTGGGAGGTCACCATAACTTGAGGAACTGTATGAAAGGAAGGTTGAGAACCACTGCTATAGAGACCAGAAACTCTGAAGGCCACAACTCTATACATTGCACACTTGGTAGCATGCTGTTAGCAGACCCCTTGTAATTCAAGTTGATCCTTCCAAACTCTTTCCTAATATCTTCCTACACCATTTAAAATGAAAGGCAAAAGAACTCCAATAATGTAGAATTTCTTGCTAACAGTTTAATGATTCCTTGCAATGGTCCCTGTAGTCCTTTGGCTGGTGGTTTGTAGAGTATCTCCCTGTCATTAACATTGTGGTTCCTAGGTTTCCCAGAGTTACTAATCTGCATTTACTCCTTTCTAAGTTTGGAAATTAAGAAAAAGGGATAGCTACAAATACGTACAAATCTTTATTAAACAAAAATAACAAAATGTGAAACTACATATAACTAGAAGCAAAGTATTTTTACCTATTTTCTTACTCGGCCTAAGACCATTCTGAAAGTGATGCTTGCAATGTCTGTAACTCTTTGCTGAAAAATTTTTCACTCTTCAGTTTATGCAGATGGCAAAACAGCCGTTTGAATCCTTCAAAGGGCTCACATCATATACCTCGAAATAGTCTTTGAAATTTGGGAACACAATGGAATCTGAAAGGACAAGATCAAGGTTGTAGGATGAATGGGCTAATGTCTCCCCCACAACAACCCCTTCCAAATCATGTCAGATGCCCTTGCTGGCTCCCCTAGAAGAGTAAGCAGTGTATTGTTTTGATAGGAAGTGGGGGATTCCTCAACATAAATTTATGGTATTTTTTCCCTCACCAATACAGTTTTAAATTTTCTTAAAACATCTTTATATTAAGCCCCCATGATTTTTCTGTGTAATTCAAGAAAATCTATCAAAATGACCACCTTGTGAGTTCCCCAAACAGCTAGCATAGCCTTCTGAGGTGACTTTTCTGTCTTGAATTGAACTAGCTCAGCAGATGCCCTCCAAAGCCACTGTTCTCAGTGGGCCTTGCTCTCTGGGTCACATTGATAAGTCCAAGACTCATGTTTGGTTAGAAATTGTCCCACCAAGTAATCTTCATTATCCATGATCTTGTCTAAAAGACTAATGGAAAGATGAGTTCTTTGAATCAGCTGCCCTTCATGCAATGTTTTTGCCCCCATCCAGTGGAAAACCTGCTGAGGTCAAGAGACTTGTTTAAAACTGAAAATGCCCAAACCATGTGAGGTCTCAGCTCCAGTAGCTCTCACATTAATGCTGACCCCAAGGTCTTCCTGGACTTTGATGACAGTGTTTTCATTCATTGAAGTTGATGGTCTTCACTCTCTTGATTTATCTGTGAGAATTTTCCAACCTTTCTTAAAATGTCCGATCCAACTAAAAACTGTTTTTTGTTTGTTTGTTTGTTTTAGGTTAGCCAGAGATCCTAGAATCTGTTTGCTAACCATCAAAGATTTGTGAAAATGTACACTTGAGTGTTCTTAAAAGTTTGATATTAATGTGACCTTAATAATTTTTTTGTCTTGGCATAAAAGTATCCTTTTTACAAATGGTACTCTGATGAAATTAAGACAACTGTGTTACTTAGAGAACTTGTATGAAGCCATCTATTGTTCAAAAAGACAGGTTTAAATTAATTTTGTGTGGAATAGTCAAATACATCAAAACTAGCAACCTAAAGTGATAATACACTTTTACTTACCCTTGTATCCACCTGAGGCCTCTCATTTTACACTGGCTAATCTTTGCAGTCCATTTTTCAGTATTCGTACACATTACAATGATGAATAATTTTGCTCAGTTTTAATATGGACATAGAGGAGCAAAGAGAACAGCAGCACATTTCGACAGTAATGCCTTATTTTACTGAGTTTCCCACTTGTTTCTCTCAGATTTTAGTTGCATGCATAACCGTTATGATTTGGCCTCGGGTTCTTTTTATTACAATGTGTTGATGATTTAGTAATTATGGGCATAAAGTCTTGAAAGAGGTTTCTTGTCAAATTCTTGACGACTCCACTCTTTTCTCCATTTAGCACAACATTATTATTGGTTCAGTTGTGAGGACTTTGGTTTTCTTTACATGAGGATGGCCTCAGATGGCAGAATTTCATTCTGTTGTACAGTGTCAGTATTAGTCAGACCTGATTCAGTAGCATACAACAGCTCCCACCTTATAACCACCTGTCCAAAGCCCCCTTGAGTGTGCATTTTAACTATTCCAAATAATGATTTGACCAACAGTCTCTGAAGGAAATCTAGGCTTTTACTGTTAGACATCTTGAAACCCCTTTGGCTTCTACCTGTTTCCAGACTCTAAAACCATGTCTACATTTTAGCTGCTGGAGCAGCACCTCTCTCTTCAGTTTCAAAAATTCTGTCTTAGTTGTCTGGTGCTCCTCTAACAAATGGGATGGAAGGTGGACTTCCGCACAGAGAAATGTATTTTTCTCACTGTTTCCAAACTCACTGCCCTTGTGCCAGTGCTGACTTACAGCGACCCCCTGTGGGTTTCCAAGACTGAAACTGTTTATGGGAGTAGAAGGCCCAGACCTGCAGAGCTTCTGGTGGTTTTGAACTGGTCATGCAGACAGCATTGTCATGCATAATCACTACACCACTGAGAGGCTGGAAATTCAAAAACAGGGTGCTGACTTGTGGGGGGGGGGAATGTCTTCTGTCGATGACTCTGAAGGAAGGGCTTTGTCTCTTTGGGACTCTGTCCTAGACAATCTTCAGTTGGCTTGGCATCTCTGTGCTTCCGGTTCCGCTCTGCTTGCTTGTTTAATTTCTCTTATAGCTCAATAAGTTGACTCAAGACATACCCTACAATAGTCCTGCTTATTAATATAACAAGGACAATTCATCCCCCAAAAGATGTATAATCTTGAGCACAGAGGCTAGGATTTAAAATGTGTATTGTTAGTGGACACAATTAGACCCATAATAAACTGTGCTGTCAGCAGTCCTTGACACTTAGATTATTAATATGATTTTTGCCTAATAGTGCCTCTCTGATGTGCTCTTCAATATCAGTAATATAAGGGTATCTGAAGTTCAGGAATGGGTCGGAAGCTTCGCTGGTGGATATTTTCTGTAAAAAGGGAATGTTTAAATTTTGTTGTATTTATGTCTGACGAATGATTGAGGGTTTAGGGGACATACAAAAACCTATTGGTGAAATGGGGAGCTGATATCAGGGGCTAAAGTGGGAAGAGGATGCTTTGAAAATGATGATGGTGACATGTGCAAACGTGCTCGACACACTGGGTGAATGTGTGGACTGTGATAAGAGATGTAAGAGGCCCCAATAAAAGTGTTTTTTTAAAAATAATTTTATTGGGGGCTCTTACAGATCCTATAACATTCAATACATCATTTGTACCAAGCATATTTGTACACATGGTGCCATATTCATTTCCAAATATTTTCTACTTGAGCCCTTGGTATAAGCTCATCTTTCCTCCTCCCCTTTTTTATAAATCATTTTATTGGGGACTCATACACCTCCCCTCATGATCCATACATACATCAATTTCACACTTTTTGCCATCACCACTCTCAACTTAGGCCCCCAGTACCAGCTCGCCATATTCCCACCCCCCCCGCCCATGAAACCTTAAGGATTTACAAATTGTTATTACTTTTTCATATCGTATACTGTCCAATGTGTCCCTTCACTCACTTCCCTGTTGTCCATGCCCCAGAGAGGAGGTTATATATAGATCCCTGAAATTGGTTCCCCCTTTCTATTCCACCATCCCTCCACCCTCCCAGCATCACCACTCCCACCACTAGTCCTGAGGGATCATCTATCCTAAATTCCCTATGTTTCCAACTCCAGTGTACATCTCCTGTTCTAGCTGGATTTGTCTGGTAGAATTGGGATCATAATAGTGGGTGGGAGGAAGCATTTGAGAACTAGAGGAAAGTCGCATATTTCATTGTTACTACACTGTACTTTAACTGATTCATCTCCTCCCTGCAACCCCTCTGTAAGAGGATGTCGCTACACCTATTGATGGACTTTGGGTCCCCGATCTGTACTCCCCCCTTTTATTTGTTTTTTTTTTTGGGGGGGCATCACTGCTCTCCGGTGGTGGGAGTAGGAGGCCCAGCCCCACTGCTGGAATTGACCTCCGTCCCAGTGGCCTGCAGTCCCGTGCACAACCACTACGCCACCGGGGCTCAGTCCCCTTTTATAATGTTATAATTTTAGTTCTTTGATGACTATCACTGGATCCCTTCAACACCTCGTGCTCTCACAGGCTGGTATGCTTCTTCCATATGGGCTTTGTTGCTTCTGAGCTAGATGGCTGCATGTTTAAGACCCCAGATACTACATCTTTTGATACCCGGGGCCCATCAGCTTTCTTCACTACCTTTGCTTATGCACACATTTGTCTTCAGTGATTGTGTCAGGAAGGTGAGCATAATGAAAAGCAATTTTAATAGAACAAAATGTTCTTGCACTGAGGAAGTTCTTGAGTGGCGGTCCAATGCCCATCTGTTGTCCTACTACTAACCCTTTAGGTATATGCTCATTTATCTATTTCCCCATCATCACATATAAATATATGCACCTATGCACACACCTGTATTTAAACCTCTATAAATGCCCTTTACTCCCCAATTCTTTCCTCTATTTCCTTTTATTTTCCTCCTGTCTCACTATCATGCTCAGCTCTCCATTTGGGCTTCAGTATTTTCTCTCTGTTACATTACTCTTGATCAATCCCTATCAGACTTCTCTCACCCACCTTGTCACTGATTTTGAATCAATTGTTATTCCTTGATCCCTGAACTGGTCCACATCATCTCCTTTCCCCCTCCTCCCCTTCTCCCATGTCCCCCACCCCAGAACCATCAGTCCCATCCTTTTTGCCTCCAGACTGTTTGTCCAGCCTATCTTATCTAGATAGACCTGCAGAGGTAACAATTATGTCCCAAAAAAAGGCATCCTAAAATGAAGCAACCAAAGAAAATAAAACAATGTTAACCACAAAAGACCCCAATGTCCTATCTACATGTAAATAAATAAAAGTAACAACAATATAAAAACCTGCAAATAGTTCAAGGTCTGTTCGTTGAACTTCAGGAGTGTCCCTTGGTTGAGTCAGACAGGGTGCCACACCCTGGCCCCAAAGTTTATCTTTATAACTCCATCTGCAGCTCCATGCTCTATTGCACACCCTTAGTGTTTTGCCATGGTGTGGTTGTGTCAGACAGGGTATAATCCTGACCATTTCTCCATTGTTGCTCTCGAAAGGCCAGCAAGGGTAGCCGTATTGCATAGTGGGGCCAGCCATATGATCCTCTTTGTGCATTGGCTGTTCTTAGTGGGAATATCGTCCTGAAAGCTCAGTTGGCCAGGATGCACTCCATTTTCTTTTCCTCCCCCTTCATTTGTTCTCATGTGCTCTGGTCAGGCATCTCTCACTCCCCAAGCTGCAGCTGCAGTGCTGAACTCCAAGGCAAACTCCCCTGGTAGAGAGGCGGCTGCCCCTGTAGTTGGGATTGGGGTTTTGTGCTCAGACCCCTCCACTGGTTCCCCGCTCCATTCTGTCACGCTGCATTCACATCCTGGACCACCAGGTTTCAGTTTGGTCCCTCTTTCCCTGTGGAGATATAAGCAATGCTCTCCCCTTGGGTGGGTTAGTACCCCATTCCCTCTCTACACAGCACCATCTGTCCCTACCTCACCCCCCCACTCCAGCTGGCTATCATATGTAGCCCTGGATTTGGTCTGGCCCCTGCCATACTACCTGAGCCTCTCCCCAGGAATTTCTGTATACAGTAGCTTTTACCCAATACCCCTTTTGCATTTTTTTTTTAAAATTAAGCTTACCTCAGTGGATTCATATTGTACATGTCCTTTTGCGCTTGGCTAGCTTCACTTAGCATAATTTCTTCCAGTTCTTCCCATGTGGTGATGTGCTTCATACATTCATCACTGCTTTTCAGCAATGCATAGTGCTCCATTGTAGGTATGTACCATAGCTTTTTAACCCATTTGTCAGTTTATACTACTGTGCTGCGATGAACATTGGAGCAATGATGTCTGGTCATGGTTTGTTCCTTGTCTTTTCTGAGTATATGCTCAGTAGGGGGGTTGCAGGGTCATATGGTAGCTCAATTTCCATCTGTTTTAGTTATTGCCAAATCTAGTTCCATAGTGGCTGTATATACCTACAGGTTCACCAGCAGTGGATAAGAGTTCCTGTCTCCCCACAGCCCCTCCAACACTTAGTGCTTTCTGATTTTTTGAATTGGGCTATCCTTGAAGGTGTTAAGTGGTATCTCATTGTTGTTTATTAAAAGTATTTTAAAAACAAAAACCTATTGTTGGAATGATTAGAGACACAGGATTCTGGGACCTTACTGTTTCCAGTCTTAAGGGGCTGTGGTGACACAGGCTGGGGGCTAGAAATTATCCAGAATACAGAGGATTTCTTTCTCAGAAACTTGACAATTGATCCTAAAATTTACATGGAAATTCATAAGACCTAGGATAATCAAAATAATTTTGAAAAGAACAGTGTTGGAAGATTTACATTTTCCATGATAACATTATTACACTACAGTCATCCACAAACAGTGTAACACTGGCATGGGGCACTCAATGGGTCAGAATTAAGTTCAGGAAATAAATACTTGTATGTTTGGTCGGTTGATTTTTGACAAAGGTGCCAAGGAAATCCAATAGAGGAAAGGATCGCTCTTTTTACAAATGTTGATGAGAAAACTGGATATCCATTTGATGGATAGAACATGATAAGCATAAACACTTACCTCATACCATCTGCAAAATTAATTCAAAATGAACCATGTGCTTAAAGGCAAGACAAAACCAACTGTTTTTTTAGTGGAAACATAGAAAAATCCTTGCAATCTTAGGATAGGCAAAACATCTTAGACATGACACCCAAAGCATGGTTCATTATTATCAAAATAATAAATGAGACCTCATTAAAATTTAAATGTGTATCACTTCTAACTATATCACTAAAATAATGAAAATATAAGGCATATCATGGGAGAAAATATCTGCAAAACTTTGATAAAGATTGGTATATAGTATATATACTCACACACCTCTATATTAAGGCAAATTCTGCATAAAAAATGGGCTAATGATTGAATAGATACTTTACCAAAATGATATGAAAATGGGGAATAAGCATGTGAAAAGATGGCCAACATCATGAGTTACCAGAGAAATACACGTTAAAACAGCAATGAGAGACCATTTCACACCAACAAGAATGCCAATGGCTAATGTGCACGGTTGAAACACAAGATTGCTAGTGTGAATCACCTTGGCAGAAAGACCTGCTGGTAGCTTCTGAAAATCATCCTCCCAAACCTCTATGAAGTCCAGTTCTGCTCCGACATGCATCCAGTGTAGCCATGCGTTAGAATCAATTCCATGACAACTAGCCTGGCTAGAATGGTGATCAGTACAAAGAGAGAGAGAATATAGCATGTTGGTGAAGATGTGGGGAAATGGGAATCCTCATCCATTGCTGGCAAGAATGTAAAATTGGTTGGCAGTTTCTGAAAAAGTGAAACACAGAGTGTGACAGGTGCTGATGTATGCTATAAACATATTCTCCAGCAAGTGAAAACATAGGTCCACAGGAAGACTTGCATATACATCTTCTAACCGTCTCATTTCTTTCTAAGAGCTGGAAATAACCCATCAATAGGTTAATAGAAAGACAAAATGAGGTATGTTCATACAGTGAAATGTTATTCAGCAAATAAAAGAACAACATTACTGATAATGCTACCACACAGACAAATCTCAAAATCACTATAGTAAATGGAAGAAGCCAGATTATAAAAGTTAATATATTGGATGATTTCATTTTTATGGCCATGAAGATAAAAAATTAATATAGAGGGCTGAGCCCTGGTGGCACAGTGGTTGAGTGCAGGACTGCGGCCCACGGGCTTGGCAGTTCAAATCCAGCAGCAGCTTTCCAGGAGCAAGGCTGGGTAGCTTCCACGACCACAAGAGGGCAGTGATGCCCCCCAAACAAAACAAAACAAAAAAAATTAACACAGAGAGGCCTAAAATAGGCTAATGGTTGTGTGGTTAGGGGGTGCTGGGTGAGGAAAAAGGGATTAATAGTAAATATGAGGTCTTTTATTCGTAATGGGGATGTTCTAGGACTGTTTCATGATGATGGTGGCATTGTTTGTTGAATTACAGAAATCAATGAATTTTATGCTTGAAATGATATATAACATATGACTTTAAAAAGTAAGGGGGAATGAGGTGGGAGGAAGAAAAAGACAAAAGGAGGGAGGGATGAAAATTCAGAACAGAAGTGTTTGGATCCTCAACTTGGTTCTGCCATGTACTGGTTGTGGTATGTCAAGCAGACCTCACTTCTCTTCTCTTTGGTTTCCCTCCTGACAGCAAGGTTGGGAAAATAGTAAGTTTTCTTGGCTGCTGTCACCAAGGTTGGAAGTTCGTGGGCAGCTAGAAGGTTTTCAGAAGAAAGGTCTGACTATCATGAAGAACCCTCAGGAGCAAAGTTCTGCTTGGCCACATGGGGTTCCCTTGGAATGAATGCCTCTTAGTTTGTATACAGGATTCTCAGGTGCACAATGAAGTGCTCTGGAATGCCCATTCTTCAGACATGACCCATAGATCGTTAAGATTCACCCAGTTGACCATATCTTTATTACAACCAGAGTCAATAGCACACATGTAAACACCTTTCTGGTATTCTCTAAGACCTATCTGATGCCAGCCATACCTCCCTACTTTCATGCCCTCTTATAAATTCTGCCTGAATTAATGTCAGCTCCCTGTCAATGTATTTCTGTTACAGTTTTTGAGTTATATTTAGAAATTTTTTTACTTATTAATGTTTACCCTGGTGGTACAGTGGTCAAATATTTGGCTGCTAACTGAAAGGTTAGTGTCCTGCACTCACCAGTGCTTCCATGGGAGGAAGAGCCAACTGTCTGTTTCCAGGAACACTTCATCCTTGGAATCCCTTTGGGGCAGATCCCCTTTCTACTATAGTAACGCTATGAGTTGGAATCCCTAGATGGCAATTGGTAATTTAACCTACTGAGGAGCCAGCTCTGATTCAGTTGAACAGTTAAAACTTGAGAAGACTCTGCCTGTTGGCTTGTCCTTACTGTAGGACAGTGACTGGTCCTGTGGCAACGCCTCCAGGGAAACCTGAGAGTCTCAAGGGCATGGCTGGTCAGTCTTGTACAGACTGGGGGCTGAAGGCAGAAGAGCCTCATGGATGAGGGCTGCTTCTGTATAATGGCAGCATTGATGGAGTTATCCTCCTGCTGTCCATCCATGTGGACACAACACAATAAGTGCTATTTTGACCCCTGTCTGACTAGCAATTATGTTACACCAATTACTTGTCAGACCCTACTGGGTAAAATAGCAAAAGACTTGAAGATAAAGAGGAGGACTCTTCGCCTTTTTAGAGGAAGTGATGGTCTTAGTGGGCCTTCAGGATCCCTAGAAGTCACTCAGATGAAGGACTGAAAAGAGTTACCCAGATAGAAGGAATGGCTGGGACAAAGTCCTAGAGGCAGTTGTGACATTTATAACTCAAAATTAACTCCATATCCAGCATGCCCCTGGTGAAAGACCAAAGGCTGGTACATTCTGGAAAGCAACCAGAGTGTCCAAGAGGTAATTGGAAAATTTCTGAGTTCTATTAACTGCCTAGTAATAAGAACTAAGGCTGAAGGTCAGATAAGGGGTCTGTGATCACTTAGACAACCAATTGATGAGAAGAGAACCAGTCTCTATAAGACCACTCTCATTTCTGTTTCACATTACAAGTTTGGGAGTTTTCCAAGCCCTTGCAGGTATGAGAATTTACTGGAAAGATTCAGAACTCACCGAGAACTGTCATATTCATGGTTATGGCTTATTAGGGGGGAAAGGACATCATTTAGTAACAGAGCCAAGTCATGCACAGCATTTCCTGCTTGAGACTTTTTTGGACTCAATCCTATCTGCTTCTCCTCTTGACTCTGGCATTAGCATTGCTTTCCTTTTATCGATGTGAGATGACACACACACAGAGTATTGCTAGCCATGGAAGCTCACCTGAGTCTGAATGTCTGGAGGTTTCTTTGTGTTTTTTTTCCAACATGAAATTTCCAACATGAAATAATCGTGTGCATGTGCTTTTTATGGTGGGAAAGAAATGAACATTTATCCATACATTTACTTTCTTTTTATCTATCAGAAGAAACAGTATAATTCATTTGAGTGTAATAAAATGTTTCATTACTATGATGCTATTTATTAGATCTGGGAAACACACTGTATTTTTTGGACCCTAAGATGCACTTTCCCCCCACCAAAAGCTGTTTGTATGCTGTGGATTGTTGTCTGTTTGGGGAACTCCAACCTCCTGGAGTCTCAATGTCAGTCTCAGATCATATGATCAGTACAGTACATGCCTCCCCTCTTTTGTTAATGAAAGTGATGATGGTTCTTAACACCACCGTTGAGCTTACACTGTTAAATATTACCACATTTTGCTATATTTTAATAAATATTTTAGTATACTGGTACTATTATTAAAATTTCTTTATCTTTATTTTAAATACATCCACTGGGACAACCTTTGCCTTTTTGTTTCAAACATTTAAAAAATCATTTTTTGGGGGGCTCATACAACTCTTATCACAATCCATCCATCCATCCATTCATTGAGTGCAAAGTACATTTGTTCATCTGTTGCCCTCATCATTTTCAAACCATTTTCTTTCTACTAAGCCCTTGGTATCAGCTTCTCATTTTCCCCCTCCCTCCCCACTTTCCCTTCCCTCATGAATTCTTGATAATTTATAAATTATTATTATTATTTAGTCATATAGTACACTGTGCAATGTCTCCCTTTACCCACTTCTCTGCTGTCTGTACCCCAGGGAGGAGGTTATATATAGATCCTTATAATTGGTTCCCCTTTTTACTCCACCTTCCCTCTACACTCCCAGTATCATCACTTTCACCACTGATCCTGGAGGGATCATCTGTCCTGGATTCTCTATGTTTCAGGTTCCTATCTGTAACAGTGTACATCCTTTGATCTAGCCAGATTTGTAAGATAGAATTGGGATCATGATAGTGGGCGGGGGGAGGGGGCGGCAAGGAAGCATTTAAGAACTACAGGAAAGTTGTATGTTTCATAATTGCTACATTGAAACCCTGGTTCATATCCTCCCTGTGACCTTTCTATAAGGGGATGTCCATTACCTACAGATGGGCTTTGGATCTTCAATCTGTATTCCCCCTCATTTACAATGATATAATTTTTAGTTCTTTGATGCCTGATACCTGATCCCTTCAATACCTCCTGGTCACACAGGCTGGTTTGCTTCTTCCCTTTGGGCTTTGTTGCTTCTGAGCTAAATGGCCGATTGTTTATCTTCAAGTCTTTAAGACCCCAGGCACTACATCTTTTGATAGCCGGGCACCATCAGCTTTCTTCACCACATTTGCTTATATACACATTTGTTTTCAGTGATCATGTCAGGAAGGTAAGCATCATGGAATGCCAATTTATTAGAGCAAAGTGTTCTTGCATTGAGGAAGTACTTGAGTGTGGGCCCAATGTGCATCTGCTACCTTAAAACTAACCCTATAAATATATACATGTAGATCTATTTCCCCATCATCATATATAAACAGATTTACTCATATTACATGCCTGTATTTAGACCTCTGTAAATGCCCTTTGACTCCTAGTTCTTTTTTCTATTTCCTTTTACTTTCCTCTTCTCCCACTCTCATGCTCAGCATTCATTTGAGTTTCACTAATTTCTCTCTGTTACATTACTCTTGATAAATCCCTATCTTGCCTCTCATACCCACCTTGCTGATTTTGGATCACTTGTTGTTCCTTTATCCCTAGGTTGGCCAATACCACCTCCTTTTTCCTACCTCCCGATCTCCCATGTCCCCCAGAATCATCAGTACCATTATTTCCTCCTCCAGGTTGTTCATCGGGCCTATCTTATCTAGATAGACTTGCAGAGATAACAATATGTATGAAAAAACAAGATATCACAAGACACAGTGACAAAAGAAAACAATATGATGGCAGCAACAATAAAAAAATACCCAAAGACCTGAAAAATATATAAACAAGTAAAAAAATTAAAAATAATAACAAAAGAAAGTCCTGTACATAGTTTAAGGTCTGTTCATTGATCTCCCAGATTGTCCCCCAGTTGAGTCTGGTGGAGAGCCACACCCTGGCCCCAAAGTATATCCCTCGGGGACTCCATGCTCTGTTCCCTCTACTGCTCTGGTGTATATCCTTAGTGTTTTGCCTCAGTGTGGTGGGGTCAGACCAGGTGCAATCCCAATCCTGCTTCTCCAGTGTTGTCCCCATAGGGCCTTGGATCAGTGAGGGACACCATGTTTCATAGTGGGGCCAGTCATATTGTCCTCTCTGTGCTTTGGCTATTCTGAGGGATATTGTCCTCAAGGCTCAGTGGGCCAGGATGCACTCCACTCTCTCCCCCCCCCCCTTTATTTGCTCTCATGTGCTCTGGTCAGACATGTTCCTCTCCCCAAGCTGCAGCCTCAGGGCTGTTCCCCAAAGCAAAGCGCATTGTGCAAGGAGCCAGTGAAGAGGTCTGAGGGCCAGCTGTAATTCCAACTCCATGGACAGCCACCCCTATATTGGTACTATTTGGTTCAGAATTTTTTTTATTGTTTTCTTGCTCTAAAAACTGGGTGTGTCTTATGGTCAGGTGCAGCTTAAGGTCTGAAACATACAATAATTGAATTTTTTCTAATAGTAGCAACAACAGAGAAGTAAATGTTAACCAAAGAAACATTAGACCCCACATTACTTAAATACTGGCACTTTTACTCTTCATTTTTTTTCTTATTGCTGCTGTTATTAATTGCCATTGAGTTAGCATTGAATTGTAGTTACTTGTCTTTGATCATCCAAGTCCATTGCTGAGTCTACTATGTCAAACCAAATAACTGAACGTTATCTACTTCACTGACCATATGTCTTCTCTAGTGTGTCGAGTTTTGTATTGAAGCTCCATCATCTAGGCATGGTTGATTACTCACGTGTATCAGCTCAACCTCCAGCCCCTGCGAGTTAAATGATATCACGTGGCCCAAAGTCTCCTCCCTACATCTCATTGTTGGCTTTTCTGGAGTGGCCAGCTCCTACCTGAGGTCATATCTTGTGCTGAAAGGCTCCCAGGGAAACAAAGACATGCCCATCAGGAGGATCGTATTGCAGAAGCCCAGGACAAAAGCCGGACCTTGTTTTGGACGAGGTTCAATCCATTAATTACTTCACAAGACCTTGTGTGGCATGCTAAAAACCTTGGATTTATCTTGAGGGCCACAGAGACAGGAAAGATGACAGTAGGTTCATGGCAGGGTGAGTGCTCTTCAAGTGGATGGTCCCATAAGCACCCAAAGGAGCTCTTATGTTACAGGAGGTTAAGCATTGGGCTGCTAGCAGAAAGGGGGTTGGTTCAAGAAAGAGCAGGTTGTCTGCTCCCATAAAGATTTACTATTTTGAAACCCCTGGGAGCAGATCGAGTCTGTCTTATAAGCTTATTGTGAGTCATACATTCCCACTCAATGTAAAGAAGACTCAAATCCTCACAACCAGATGAAGAGATAACATGGTAAATGGAGAAAAGCTTGAAGTTGTCAAGAATTGTGTTCTGTTTGTGTCCACAATCAAGGCAGCAGCAGCGGAGGGATCAAAAGGCACGCTGCCTTAGGTAATGATGCCGCACAAGATTTCTTCTTGGGGTGTTGAAAACAAAGACGTTACTCTGAGGACTACGGTGTGCCTGACCCAAGTCATGGTATTCTCCATTGCATCACATGCATGTGAATGTGGGACCTTGAATAAGAAAAACCTCAGAAGAATAGCTGCACTTGAATTGTGGTGCCAACAAGCCTAATTGCAAGTACCCTGGCCTATGGAAAGGACAGACTGATCTGTCTTGGAAGAAGGGCCACTAGAGTCCTCTTTCGAGGCAACGATGGAGAAGACTTTGTCTCACATACTTTAGACGCGTTGCCAGGAAAGACCAGCTCCTGGAGAAGGACAACATGCTTGGGAAAATGGAAGGGCAGTGGCAAAGAAGGGCCTCTGTAAGCTGGACTAACCCTGCACTGATGGAAGAGTTGTGAGGATGGTACAGGACAGGGGCACGTTTCCTTCTGCGGTGCAGAGGGTCCCTGTGGGTCAGAACGGACTTGATGGCATCTGACAGCAACAATGGGAGTCAGAAATAATGGGAGGGCCGTGGGTTGTAGAGGCACCTAAGCACGCACAGAGCCCTGATGGCTTCGTGCTGACCATGTTGGACTGCTGTCCAGGAACCAGGAGAAAGAAAGATGAGCTTGTCTCCTCCCGTGAGTCACAGCCTGGTAAACACCGAGGAGTGGTTCAGAGTCAGAATCCACTCCTTGAGTTGGTGGGTGTGCACCAGACCTTGAGAGAGGCTGCTCTGTCGATTGCAAATAGATGTCTGTGGCCTGGGTTTTGCATTCAGCTGCCCCAAGAGCCGGTGTCTGCCTGGACCCATATCCCACTAGCAGTCTGGCTGAAAACCTGTTTGGTGACTCCCACCAGGACATGGGCGACAGAAAGTGACGGCTGAGACTCAGACTGGAGGACCTGCACTCTGGGAAGCAGAGGACTTGTAAATGTTTCATCAACTTCACTCTGGGTGCCTGCTCTGGCTGGGAGCCCGCTCATAAGCCTGAGCAGCCGAGGGGCAGGTATTGTCCCTGTTACTATAGCATTACCTTGGAAAGCAGCGCTCAGTGACAGCCACAGCTGCGCTCTGCCAGAACAGGAGGGGGCGGTGGTCAGAGAGGCTGGAGACAGGCCACCCCTGCTGGTGTGGTCTCAGGACTCCTCGGGTGCTGGAGTCCACTTTAGGTTCTCCAGCTGCAGCCTCTGAGAGAGAGGGAGGGAGAGAGGGAGGGAGGAAGGCTGTCCTTAGCGGGAGAGAAGCTGCGGGAGAAGGCGGCCACAGGCTGCCGCTGGCTCAAGGGCCGAGCTCAGAGCTCCGGGCAGACGGCCTGGGCCTTTTAGAAAGGAGGGTGGTGGGGTGGGCGTGCTTCTCTCCCAGAAAGATCTGGGCTGGATCTCATCTCTTTATTGATCTGAAGTCTTTTCCACCGACTTCAAGGTGTTTAGGGGGACCAGCAGAGGTGAGAGAGGATGAGAGTTTCTGAGACCGACTCTTAACCAACCCCATTCAAAATGCCTTTCAAAGCACTTGCGACTTTCAAAGAAAAATTTGTGAAACCCGGGAAGGAAGGCTTGAAGAGCGTTGTGGGAGACACGTTCGGGATTTTGCAAAGGTAAAGTTTGCGTGCCAACTTTGAGGTTGATTTCTGCGTGATTTCTGCGTGCTGTTGGTGTCTGGAAGGTTTTGTCTTGGGCTTAAAACAAAAACATTGTAATGAGGATGGGGGTGGATGGAGCCCCAACAGGATTGTGTCTAGAGGACAAGAAGATGCATCAACAGTATTGGGGTGTTAGAAAAATATCTAATGTCCTGCTTGAGAACTGGACGAGTTTTCACGGGGATGGAGACACTGCGGATTCGGTGCTTCCAGGTGCATGAGAACACGCTGAGGGAGGGATCTTTCATGTTAATACATGACAAGGGTGGCCAGGCTTCGAGCTGAAATCATTTCAAGAACTTTGCACTCTATTGTTCACTCTAAATGAAAAGGAACTGTTTGCCAAGTGTTTAGCTTGTGAGAGAAAAGCATTTGCTCCGTTTTGATGATGTGGTTTTCTAAGAGAGGGATGATTCACAAGATCCTTAAAGAGGGAACTGAGAGCCTCAGGACACTTTAAAGCAGCAAATCTCACAGATGACTGTGAGTAAATGGTAAATACTGTCCACTAGTTGAGTGAGGTTTGTATCCAAACCAAAAAAAAAAAAAATTTTAAGTAAAATACATTATCACTGGAAAGAGTTTGCCATGTGAATGAATGGATGTGATGTTTTAATTTGTGGAATTTTAGAAGCCTAGGAAATGCTTTCTTAGATTTTATCGGTGAATTAATGCATGGTATTTATGTACAAAGAAAAATGATTCCTCATCTCTGCTTATAAATAAATGTGAAAAGTATACTTTGTAAGCTTTTTATACATTTGAATGTTTTTTCTAATCCTGATAGTTTAAAAGCACCCTGAGGTCTCCTTTAGCATTTTATAGGTGTCCCCTCTTAAATTTAAAAATAGTTTCAATTGAAGAACTATCTCAAGACACACTGAGCCTTTGCTACTTGTTTAGAACACACACGGTCAATTTTCTGTCAGAGCGTTTCCCGTGGTTTTCATCATAAGAGAAGTGGAGTGGATGGATGATTTTTAAATTCAAGAATTAAAAATAAAAGGACTTCATACAGACCTACCCAAAATAATAACGTATAGATTAGTACCTAGCTCAGGGAGGGCCGACTCAATTGACCACACCTCAGAGGTGATCACTCTGTTCTCTTTCAAGAGTCTTTGTCCCTTATAGTAAGCTGTCCTCACTGTGGTCGTGCTCGAACTGACCACACCTCAGAGGTGACCACTCTGACTGTTCTCTTTCAAGGGTTTCTGTCCCTTATAGTAAGCCGTCCTCACTGTGGTCGGTTGTGCTCCTCTCATTAACAATGCAAAAAGAGAGCATGGTGACTTAACTGGGTTATTCCAGTGATGACAAAGAGATCTGACAATGCCAGGGATAACAGTCATGACTTTGAATCCTAGCCGGCCGCCTGTCTTCTGTGCCATATATGTACACCGCCCCCCCACACACTGTTGTCTAATTGAAGCCCTAATAGTACAGTCATTAAAGTGCTCAGCTTTGAACCAAAATGTTGGTAGTTCAAACCCACCACAGGAGAATGATGTGAGAGACTGCTTCTGTAAAGATTTATAGTCTTGAGAACCCTTTGTGCTGCAGGATCAATATGCATTAAAGTAAATTAGACAGGAGTGACTTTGGTTTGGGTGTGTGTGTATATATATATGTATATATATATATATATATATAATAAAAATACTTGTGAATTTAATTTCCAAATCCTGTTAAAAATTTAAATATTTAATTGATTTTTAATAGAATATTCCCTCTAAAAGTTGGTTTTGCTGCATTTGAATGTATCATCTATGTGAAGATCCTTTCATATATCAAAGGATTGATTTGCTTCAGGGATCTAAGAAAATGATTAACTTCCAAGTTAAAAACTAAGCTGCGTTTTTTGGGTCTTTTGAACAATTTCCTCAGGTTTACTCCACAGAGTAACAGAGAATGCTGGCAATAGAGAATGCGCTAAACAAATACCCAGGAGTCCTAGCTGTGCAATGGCTAAGACCGTGGCTAGCATTTCACAGGTCAGAAGTTCGAACCTATCCCTTGACTTTGTGAGGGTAAGGATCAGGGAAGATGAGATGATTTACTTCCCCAAAGATGAAAACTTTGGAAACCCAACAGGGGAAGTTCCGCTCTAACCTAGGATCAATATGAGTTGGAATCAAGTCAATGATAGACCACCACCAACAAATAGATGCTAGATATTATCATTGCTGTCATAATTGCAGGGGGCCTGAAGAGGGAGTGAGGAGACCCAAAAGAACCCAGAACTGACTGTTTTGTGAGAGATCTCTAGAGAGAAACCATTGACAAAGGAAAGAGAGAAGATCTGGCTTGACCAGTGATCCCTGCTGCTCTTTCTCCTCTAGCCACCACTGAACAGAGCTCCATCACTGGGGCCCTTGCAGCCCAAGCTCTGGTCAGTATTGATAATGAGGGAATTCTTCACCCCATGTCTATGAGTGGTAATAACACATTTCACCAGGTAAGGATTAGATAAGTCCTTGACCTATGAAGGGTCTTTCCCAGAACCTGGGAAACTCCTTTTGAAGCTATTTCCTTACCCTGTGGATTTTTCACAGAAAACCAGTTGACAGAATCCATATTTTTTTTAATACACAAAGTACTGTTTTCTGGGTTTTTTTTCATCACTGCCCTCTGGTGGGAGTGGGAGGCCCAGCCTTGCTCCTGGAGAGCTGCTGCTGGATTTGAACCACCAAGCCAGTGGACCATAGTCCCGCATTCAACCACTATGCCACGGGGGCTCAGGAAGCATTCAGAAGTTGTGGTGCTTGCTACTCTCTCACTTGACAGGCAGTGTAAATCATGGGTGTCTAACAGCATTTGAGACTGAGATCATCATCTAAATGGAATACTTCAGATGCTTTCTAACCAGTGGGGGTTTGCAGGAGTGCACATGCACGTGTGTGTGTGTGTGTGTGCTGTAACAAATGCATAGGGAAGCTTCTGAGTACACACAGAGGGGCTCATTAGAGTCAAGTGTTATTAGCTTTCTTGGAGAGTAGCCACCGATAAAAAGCAACTGAGCAATTCATCAGGCAAAAGTACAGTCATATTTTACAAGGGTAGACAGAAAAAATGTGCTTATAGTCCAGTAGTGGAGCACATGGCATAAAAAGGATTCTCTCTCAATGACGGTCCAGAAAACGAAAGATGGGTTTGTTGATTTTATATGACAAGATTGCTTACATGTGTAATGTGAAGGGGTTTCAAACGTTTCTGGAAACTTGGGATGAATGATAATGAAATTTCCTCACAACTTTTTGAAGGCCACTTGGTAAATACTAATGTCACTTTATTGTGTTCCAAGCACTGTAAACACATTCAATTCTCCTAACAGCCCTACGTAAGCACTTTGCAGGCAAGTGATTTGAGACATAGAGACGGGGAAGGAACTTGCCTACAGTCACACCACATATAGGTGGCAGATGTTCTATGTCCACCCTTCTCTTTTTGTTTTCTAATTTGAACAGTTGTGTGCACCTATAATTCACACACCCATGGTTTGACATTCACTGCATAGGAGTTGTGCAATCATTACTGCAGTCAGTATGAGAACTCTTGCTTCACCCTTGTACTCATGGTTATTTATTTATTTATTCTATTCTGTTCATTAGTGTTGTTTCACCAATCTGAACGATTGCAGTGTTATGCCACTCCAAGAAAGTTAGCGTCTTTCCTGTTCCCATTTATTTTCTTGAGACGTAGCCACTTATTTAGGTTTAGGGGTTTATTTGGGCTGCAATGTAGCCATCTACCTCTGAACTTCATGGCAAGTATAGGCCTTTCTTCTAATTGGTTGTAGTCCTGAAGTCTTCCTCCATAGCAAGTGTAGCGTTGAGTGTTTACATCTTCCTCTCAAAGAGATGGGCCCTCCACTGTGTTCATCTTCAGCATGCAGCTGTCGTGTGCCGACTGCATGCATGCCAGCTGTGTACTTCCTGCCCACTCCAGGCAGGGGGGGTCTCAGGGGGGTTCTGAGACCAGGAGAGTTTGGGCTCCCTTTGCTGCAACACAATTTCGTTCCCATCTCCATGACCTTGACAACTTGGCACCTGCTCTTACAGTCAGAGTGATTCTGTTAAAACAGTCAGATCACGTCTCTCCCCTGCTCCAAACTTCCCCACCTCATCCAGAGTGGAAGCCAATATCCTTGTCATGGTCTTCAAAGTCTTCCAGGATCTATAGGACCTTGAGAAGTCTCTCTGACTTCATCTCTGGCACTCCTCTCCAGCCCAGCTGGCCTCCTCTCCGTTACTGGAACACTTCCGACTCATTCCTGACTTTATGCCATGACTGTATTTTCTTCCACCTCTGTTTTAGGTAGAGTTCCAAAAGAAAAAGAGCTTGAGATAGGAACTTGCATGGGCCTAGGATCACTGGTGGCATAGTGGGTTATACTTTGGGCTACTAAGTCAGCAGTTCAAATCTATGTGTTGATCTGAGGGGAAAAGGTGAGTCTTTCTGTTCCTATAAAGATTTATAGCCTCACAAATCCATGAGGACAACTAGTTCTACTCTGAGCTATTAGGTTTTTAGGTGTCAGAATAAACTCGATGGCAGTGAGTTTAGAGGAGCTGTGAGGAGTTGAAATGGTCTAGATAGTCCCACACAGTAAATGGATGTGATGTATGAAGGGGGAGTTACTCAAGAGAAAAACTGTGTGTGAGGAATAAAGCAGAATCAGAAAGGAGAGTCACACAAGGACGAACTCTTAAGGCACCCACAATTGCTTGATTCACAAGGACATCCATAGTCCATAGTTGTTCCTTTGAGACAAGAGGGAAACTCAGCCAGGCATTGGCTTTGGACTACCCTGGGAGAGAAGGGAATATATAACTAATGGAGATCACTTCTAAAAATGGAACAGCACCAAGCCATTAGCAGCCAATACTCACAGAAATTCTGCAAGTGTGCTGACCTGATGAAATGTATCTCAGTGTCTCCTACAGCCCATCCATGGGAGAGATTTATAGGAAAGATTCCATCAATGACAGTTCCTCTAGTCTAGATTCCTCATACTTCCAGCAAGCAATTCTGCTGGCATGTCTGGTGGGTTGATAGATGAGTGTTTCCCACAATGGGAGTGTGTTAGTCCTTTTTGACTAGAGAAACAAATTCATAGACAATCATGTGTATATAAGTGTGTTATTCTGGGTGGACTAGAGAAGCAAATTTATAGACATGCATATGGATATAAGGGTAAGGTTTATATACAAAAGGAATGGAACATTGAGAAAGCATCCCAACCCAGTCCAGTTCAAAGTCATAAGTCCAGTATTAGCCCATATGCCCAATACAAGTCTATAAAGTCTCCTTCCGACTCATGAAGTCACAGGACAGTGGGTGCAGAATCCTGGTGCTAGCAGGGGTCGCCCCATGGCTCCTTGCTTCCAGGGCTCAGGGTCCATCAAAAGCATCCAGCGGTGGTAGAAGCAACTCATGGCTGGCAGGGGTTTCCACGTGGCTTCCCCAGCTTCAGAGGTCTGGTTCCATCAGGGTAAGGCCGTGTGGCTTCTCCTCCAGTTCCTCAGACGCTGCCATTTTGTCTTGTCTGTAGTTCGTCGTCTCAGAGACTGACTCCCAACAACTAGGGAGATGGCCTCTCATCTCCACAAGGGAAATATCGCGAGATTTCCCAGAAGTCTCAAGAGAAAGCCATGCCCATACAGATGCCGCATTGACTACTCAATGGCTATCTCCAGATTAACAGACTAGAGTCCACCCCTAGACATCTGATCATGAAATTGACGTCAAGCACATGACTGCCACAATAAGAAAGACCTTTATATAAAAGAGCAATTTTACATCAAGAAATTATCCTGGCCTAGTCCAAATCAAGTCCATAAGTCCAATATTGGCCCATATGTCTGATACCAATATATAAATTCCTCTTCAGACTCATGCAACACCTGCAATGACACCAAATGCAGGAAGATCACAGGCCAGCGAGTTGAAAGTCTTCTGGATTCAATGGCAGTGGAAGCATCTCAGTGCTGGCAGGGGTCTCCACCTGGCTCCTTCAGCTCCAGGATTCTGGATACATCATTGTAGCTCCATCAGGCTCATTGTCAGTAATGTCTTGCAAGGAGTGAGCCTATGTCCTGCCTTCAGCAAGGTTTTTATTTCCCTAGCACTTCCAAATAAGGTCATCAAGCTGTGACCCGATTGACAGGCTAAACGCCACCCCTTCACTCTTAAGTCTCAAACTGACAACAGATTATGTAACTACCACAGGGAGATACCATCCTTAATTTATCCTGATTTATGTACTATAGGACAAAAGTTTTTCATTCCATGGGTACTTTTTTCCCCCCTGAAAATAAAGTGGTAAGACAAATAAATTTGGGTACATTCTTGGTCTACATTTCTGAGAGTTCTGAATCCTGGACACTACACCCTTAGGATATTCTAAGGGGTAAGACAATATTAGGAGATGAACTAGCGGATGACCTGAGTGCAAGCATTTCTTCCTGCTCTCATTCTGAAGAAACAGTTACAAGTCCTTGTGAGAAGAGGGGCCTATTGGTGACTCCTTATCCTCTCTTCTGGGCTTGGAGTCAGGTGTTCAAATTCATTTGGCAAGACTCCTATCCATATATTCAAGAAGATTTCCTAGTATAAGGGCTCCCTAATAGAAGCACTCTTCTCTGATAATTATGACTTCCAGACCCATGGAGCCTAAATTTGAATAGATGGGATATTTCTCAAGTAGGTCATGATAGCAAGTGGGGCCACTACTACTTCTATCCCTTGTTTTTCAGACTCGGTATTCCATATATTGAAGAATTGTTATTGTTTTTAAGTGCTGTTGAGTTGATTATGACTCATAGTGACTGGTTGACTGGAGAAACAAATCCAGAAATACTCAAAAGTGTTTAAGAAATAACTTTATATCAAGAAATAGGTATAGGGGGGTCCCAGATAGTGAGGACGGGGTTTAAGAACACCCAGTGATCTCCCATGTACTGAAGTGGGCTCTTTGGCCACTTAAAAATAAATTAAAAAGTAGTAGTTATATAGAAAGAAAACATACCAGTCTAGTTCAACTCAAGTCCATAAGTTCGTCTCCAGACTCAGAGAGTCACATGTAATGATGTAGAATGCAAGAAGATCACAGGGTGGTGGGTGCAAAGTCACGTGGATCCAGTGTCAGTGAAAGCATATCCGGGCTCCCGCAATTCTCAAGGTCAGTAGCAGAGAGGTTAAGGCAGAGGAAGAGAGAGAGAGGGAGAGAGAGAGAGAGAGAGAGAGTTTCACCAGGCCCTCTTTATGAGAAGGCTTCAGTCATACAGCAGCACCATCAGACTGTGACCTGATTGACAGGTTGAGTATACCCCTACACTTTTATATAGTATCTTCACTGACCCTATGTTTAACAGAATGAAACACTGCCCATTCCTTGACTATATTCATAGTTATTGTTATGTTTGAGGCCTTTGTTGTAGCTGCTGTATCAATCCAGTTATTTGAGAGTCTTCCTCTTTTTTGCTGCCTTTCTACTTTAGAAAGCATGATGTCCTTTTCCAGAGACTGGTATCTCCTGATGGCATGTTCAAAATATCGGAGTCTTTTGAGTTTAGCCATCCTTGTTTCTAAGAAACATCTGGCTGTACTTCTTCCAAAAATAGATTTATTTCTTCTTTTGATGGTCCCTGTTATTTTTAGTATTCTTCATCACCACCATACTTCAAAGGCATTGATTCTTCTCTTGTCTTCCTTATTCATTTTCATCACACGCTTATGAAGCAATTGAAAAATAACTTGACTTTGGTTAAGTGCACCTTAGTCATCAGGATGATATCATTGCTCTCTAACATTTTGAAGAGGCAGATATACCCAATGCAATGTTTCATTTGACCTCTTGACTGTTGTTTTCAAAAGCACTGATTGTGGATCCAAGCGAGATAAAATTCTTGACAGCTTCAATCTTTTCTCTGTGTATCATGATGTTACTTATTGTTTTGTTCATATGTTGATTTTTATTGCTTTTTAGACCCAGGTATTCTATATACTAGAGACGTATTTTTTAAAGTGCTGTTCTGACTCATAGTGACTCTATAAACAGAACAAAGTGTACAGCAGAATGAAACGCTGACCTCTCCTGTGCCACCCTCAAAATTGTTTTGATGTTTGACCCCATTAAGGCAGTCACTTTGTCAATCCATTTAGTTAAAGGTATTCCTCTTTTTCACGGCCCTTGTGTTAGTCTGGGTAAGCAAATTCATAAACATGCATATGTATATAAGGGAAAGGTTTATATAGAAGAGGAACGGAACATTGAGAAAGAATCCCAACCCAGTCCAGACCAAGGTCATATGTCCAATATTAGCCCATATGTCTGATACCAGTCTATAAAGTCTCCTTCTGACTTATGAAGCATGTGAAATGACACCAGGAAAATCACAGGCCAGTGGGTGCAGAGTATTGTGTGTCCAGTGGCAGTACAAGCATCCTGGTATTGACAGGAGTCTCCCCATGGCTCCTTATTTCCAGGCGTCCTGGTCCACCAGCAGTATCCAGTGGTGGTAGAAGCATTGGTAGAGGTCTCTCCATTGCCTCCATACATCTCAGTGCTGGTAGGAGCCTCCATGTGGCTTCTCTGACCCCAGCAGTTTAGTTCCATTAGGGTAAGCCCATGTGACTTCTCCTCTGGCTCCTCCAGTCTCCAGAATTCAGAGTCTATATCATAGTGCAGTATTGTCTTGTCGGTAGACCATCTCCAAGGAACTGAGTTAAGTCTCTCACCTCCAATTTGGAAATACTGCGAGACTTCCCAGAATTCTCAGAAGAGAGCCATGCCCACACAGAGGCCTCATTGGCTATTTCCATATTGACAGGCTAGACTCCACCTCTACACTCACAATCATGAAATTGACATCAAGTACATGACTGCCACAGCCCTGCTGCTTTATCAAGCATGATGTTCTTCTTCAGAGATTTGTTTCTCCTGGCAACATGTCAAAAGTATGTGAGACAAAGTCTCACCATTGTTGCCTCTAAGGAACATTCTGGTTGTACTGCTTCCAAGACATAGGATTTGTTCATTTGGCAGTGCATGGTGCTTTCAATACTTTCCACCAGCACCACAACTCAAATGCATAGATTCTTCTTCAGTCTTCTTTATTCGGTGTCCAACTTTCACATGTCTGTGGGGTGACCACTTGACATAGCACCATATAAATAGCCAGCGACTCATAGACTATGCTACACCCTGAAGGATAGCACTCTAATCTCCTAGAGATTCCAGCATCCATAGAAGTTTTCTCATATTTAACAGGCTACTAGCACTGAGTGGTAACGTATGTCACAAAGGCAGTGCAGTTAATTCTTATGGTCTCACTGAGGTCCCTCCTTAGCTATAAATTGAACAGTTTGGGCCGAGATGTTAGGCAGGAGTGCAGATTGGCAAATAGGACTATATTATGAAAGAAAACAAGAACATTGGCATATATTGTCTTTCATGTGAATATGAACTACTTCTGAGCCTCCTTTCTACAAATATGGGCTGACTACTGACTAAGTACATGTATTTTTGACTTGTATAGATTAAACTCTTCAATGACTCATCACTATTTACACAAACAATGATTCACACTTTACATGATTTTAAAACACTCTTTATCCCCTTGTTGGGTCAACATAACTATCTCTTGGTCTATGTACAGGTTCTGCATGAGCATAATTAAGTGTTCTGGAAGTGTTCTATAAATTCCTCTTTGGATTCACACAATACACATAATAATGCTGAATGCAGGAAAATCACAATATTCTTCCCAAGAGTGTCCATACTTTGGTGTGAGCCACACAGTCAAGTGCCTTTGCAGAGTCAGTGAAACATTAGGACATAGCCTTCTCCCTGCCTCAGGCACAATCTATGGCCTTTACAAGTATTCTTCTTTTATTTTCTGCCTTCGACCAAGATCCATCTACGCCAGCAATGAACATCCCTTGCACCACATCCTCTTCTGATTCTGATGTGAATTTCTGACAGTTTCCTGTTGATGTACTGCTGCAACAGCTTCAGCACTATCTGTACAAAAGTTTGATTTGTGTGTGATATTGGTGAAATTGTTCACTGATTTCTGGGCTCTGTGGACGATCTTCCTCTGGACTGGTTGCTTTCTTCTGTTTCTCAATTCCATAGGAATCTCATATGAATGCTTCTTTGCCACACCCATGCAAGATAGCTTAAAATGAATCTGGGAAAAGTTGTTTTCTCTGGATTGGCAGTGTTCTTAATATCAAGAGGGACCAGTCACAAATGATGTTTGTCTACTATATATGTTTATTCTTGGTGTGATTCTAATTTTTCTATGTTTGATAGAGATATGGGGACAAAATGTATTTGCGTCTTGTAATTATGAGAGAACTTGTGCAAATGTAATGTGAAATGGCAAACGATCTCAGTGCTTGGGAGCAGTAGGGAGTGGTGATGACAGCAGAAAGCTTGAGGGGTGTGTAGCGATGAGAGAAAGAGGGCATACCACAGTCAGCCCATCACATGTCTCAAAATAAGTCAGACACTTATTCCATTTTATTTTGATCAAGTTTCTGATATTTTTAAATTCTGGCAATGGCTCTCAATAAAAATGAAAATGAAAATACATACATAAGACAGTACAAACAAATCATACTTTTATATATGGACCAGCTGTGTCCTTGTGTCCTCAATGTCTTGTCTCTCACTCAGGATTTTGAGATGATAATTTAAAAAATACGGAGACTAAGTGCTCCTCTTTCCCTTTCATTCTCTGATGAAGCAACTACCTCTGATTCTCAGTTAAATGAGGAGAGATGAGGAAGGGGTGACGATATTAGGAGGAAAACAAAACCAACATAGAGTAGCATCTCAAAAATTGTGAAACTGCTGGAAGCTCGGGATACTTGGTTCCCCTGGCTTTATGGAGTTTCCTGTCTACTGGAGAAGAGATGTAGTAACTTAATAATCTAAGTGTTCGGTGAGCATTGACTAGGTAGAAGTTGACCAGGTGCATTTTCTTTCACCCTTTTGGATTAAATTTACTTCAAGTCACAATAATGAGATCCTCTTTCAAGTCCAAACCTAGCTTCGGGGTGAGATTTTAAGTCTTCCCTTTGGGTATTATTTTGGTAGAAGGTAAGAGAAAAAAAGGAAGACCTGCAATGAGATGGATTGACAAATTGGCTACCACAATGACCTCAAACATAAGACTCATTGTTAAGATGGCTCAAGACTGGGCAAGGTTTCATTTTGTTATGCAAGAAGTTGTTGTGGGTCAGAGCCTACTTGATCACATCTAACAAGAATTTACAAATAAATTGCAGAGTTTGGATTTGAACCCAGAAGTCTAACTCTAGAGTACATTCTTTTTGTAATCATTTTATTGGGGGCTCATACAACTCATCACAATCCATCCACCCATTGTGTGTCAAAGACATTTGTGTATTTGTTGCCCTCATCATTCTCAAAACATTTACTTTCTACTTAAGTCCTTGGTATCAGCTCCTTATTTTTTCCTCTCCCTTTCCCCTCCCCCATGAACCCTTGATAATTTATAGATTATTATTTTGTCATATCATACATTATCTGTTTCCCTTCTCCCATTTCCCTGTTGTCCATCCCCTGGGAAGGAGGTTATATGTAGATCCTTATAATCAGCTCCCCCTCTCTATCCCACCTTCCCTCCATCCTTCTGGTATCACTACTTTTACCACTGGTCCTGAAGGGATCATTTGTCCTGAATTCCTTATGTTTCTGGTTCCAATATGTACCAGTGTACATCCTCTAGTCTCATTGGATTTATAAGGTAGAGTTGGGATCATGATGGGGGTGGGGTGGGTGTTGGGAGGAAGCATTGAAGAACTAGAGGAAAGTTGTATATTTCAGCATTGCTACACTGCACCCTGACTGGTTCACCTCCTCCCTTGATCCTTCTATAAGGGGGTGTCCAGATGGGCTTTGGGTCCCCCAAGCTTAACTCCCCATCATTTACAGTGATATACTTTTTAGTTCTTTAATGCCCGATACCCGATCCCTTCAACACCTCATGGTCACAGGCTGGGGTGCTTCTTCCATGTGGGCTTTGTTGCTTCTGAGCTAGATGGCTTCTTGTTTACCTTCAGGCTTTTAAGACCGCAGATGTTATATTGTTTGATAGCCAGGTACCATCAGCTTCCTTCATCACTTTTGCTTATGCACACATTTGTCTTCAGTGGTTGTGTCGGGAAAGTGAGCAACATGGAATGCCAATCTAATAGAACGAAGTGTTCTTGCACTGAGGATGTACTTGAGTACCAATGTCCATCAGCTACTCTAGTACTAAACCTATAAATATATGCACATAGATCTATTTGCCCATCATTATATATAAATATATTTACCTGTGTACATGCCTGTATTTAGACCTCTATAAATGCTCTTTGCCTCCTTTTCTTTCCTCTATTTCCTTTTACTTTCCTTTTGTGTCATTATCATGCTCAGTTTTCATTTATATTTCAGTCATTGCTCTTGGTTACCTTCCCCTTGATCAATCCCTACCAGGCAAGAATATATTCTTAATCCTTCTTCAGTATGCTTCCCCAGGACCTTAAAATAAAATGTATTTAGGTTAACCTCTTAATATTTTCTAGGTACTTTTTCATTAATTCACATCAAAAACTCACTGCCTATCTGTTGGCTGTGATTTATAGGGACCCTAAAAGGTGAGCAGTGCTGCCCCTTTGAGACTCTGAGGCTGTAAATCTTTGTGAGAGTAAAAGCCTTCAGTCTTCTCCAGATGCACAGACGGCAGGTTTGACCTACTGGCCTTGTGGTTAGCAGCCTAACACTTAATCTCTGTCTTATTTGTTTCCATGGCATCTAAGAATTTTAAGGGCTGCCAAATGACAGAGATGCCCCCCAATAGGAGCAGGCTTGACAATAAATTGGGTTGGATTGTGTCTTCACTACTGCTGCCTTGTGATCCATGAGCCCTTCTCTGAACTGTCATGGGTCTACACTGTTATGATTATGAGGATGGCACAGGACTGGGTAGTTTTTCCCATATGTTGTACAAAGGGAGTCACTATGAGTCAGAACTGACACATAGTACCTAAATGACAGCAGTCTTTACAAGTGCAGATTGTTGGTTTGAATATTAGATGGCTCTAAAACTAAAAACTCACTGCCAGTGAGTTGATTCTGATGCACAGTTACCCTCTAGTTTAGTGTAGAACTGCCCCTGTAACTCTTTATGGGAATAGAAAGCTTTATTTTTCCGCTGCTGGTTTTGAACTGCTGACTTGGAGATTGTGTAATCCCCTATGGCACCGGGCTTCAGGAGATGTTAAATGGGTCTGGTTATGAACTTTGGAAACTGTCAGCATATGCATGATATTCAAAGCTCAGAGACTGGATGAGAGTGCCTCCGTAGTGTAGATAGAAAACATAAGAAGTCTGACAATGGAATTTTGGGGAATTTTAAGTTTGTGTGTTGGGGCAAACACTGAATAAACAAAAGACAAAATGTAAGAAGTGGCTGGATCATTAGGAAGAAAACCAAGAGTAAGTCCATGGAAGAAAGTAAAGTGTTTAAGAAAGTAAAGTGTTTAAGTGTGTCAAGTGCTGATGATAGGTTAATTAGGTTAGGACCGAAAAAGACCTTGAGTTTAGCTAGGTGAAGGGCTCTGATGACCTTGGCCCACTGAGCAGATACCTGACAAGCATGAGTCCAAGAAAGGATGGGAAAGAGAAATTGAAATTAATGACTTGATTTCAGATAACACTTAAAAAAAAACCCCAACACTTTAAGAACTAAAAAGACAATTTGAGAAAGGAGGGAATAGTTAGAGGAAAAATACTTTAAAATTTTTATTTTAATAGGGGAGAATTAAGTGGGGACTTACAGTTAAATGGAAATAATCTCACAGAGGAGAGAATAATTGATAAGGTGGTATGGCAGACATGGGATGTTTTCTGGAATAGTATTCATGAGTAGTTGAGAGGGACTAGGATTTGTTATTGTTCTTAGGTGCCATAGAGGGGACTTTGACCCACAGCAACCCTATACATATGAGACACTGCCCTGCCCTGCACCATCCTCACAATTGTTCCCATGTCTGAGCCCATTGTTGAAGCCAATGGGTCAATCCATCTCGCTGAGGGTTGTGTTAGTCCAGGTAGACTAGAGAAATAAATCCAGGGAGACTCATTTGTGTGTAGGAGAGAACTTTATATCAAAGAGTAATTGTACATTGAGAAAACACCCCACCCAGTCCACATCAAGTCCACAAGTTTGATATTAGCCCATATGTCCAATACCAAGCTGTAAATTGGTATTTACACAACTCATGTAATGACATAGAAAATCACAGGCCAGTGGGTGGAAAGTCTTACAGATCCATTGACAGTGGAAGCATCTCTGTGCTGGTGGGGGTCTCCACATGGCTTCTTCAGCACCAGGCCCCTAACCTAGCTCCATGTGTCTTGTCAGCAGGAATGTGTCACAGGAATGAGTGTATCTGCCCTCCAGCAAGTTGTTTATCTTCTTAGCACCTCACATGAGGTCATCAAGCTGTGACCTGATTGGCAGTGTGTTAGATGGGGTTCTCTAGAGAAACCAAACCAGGCCACTTAGGATTTATATTGATTTTAATATATATTTTATATAAGTGAGTTCAGCTCACTTACATGGAACAGTTAATATGCTGAAAGTCCAACTCACAAGAGATGCTGGGTCCATGGTCAAGGAAGCAGACAGCTGAGTCTTCTGTAGTGCAATAAAGGCAGTCTTATCACAGCAACACACAGCAAGCTCAAGCAATATATAAAACAGCAGCATGATGAAGCAGGTCTCAAAGGAATCTTAAGCTCTAGTAACACAATTCACAAGTTAGGTGTCTCACAGGCAGTGTAGCTCACAAGTTGTGGCAGAGAACTAGCTAAGGCATGCTGAGAGAGAGAGAGAGAGAGAGAGAGAGAGAGAGAGAGAGAGAGAGAGAGAGAGGCAGGGCTCTCTGAGCCATTTTTATCTCTTTGCCCTCCAATCAGACTGTGACCTTATTAATCCCATATGTTCTCATTGGTCAGGTTGACACAATAAATCTGCCTATCACAACAGGCTAGATTCTACTCCTTCACAAGTTGACATTATGTAACTGCAGCAAGTGTCTTTCTCATTTTTGCCCCCTTTCCACCTAACCAAACATGATGTCTTTCTTCAGGGTCTGGTCTCCTGACTAAATGTCCAAAGTGTGTATGACAGTCTTGCCATCCTTGCCTTTAAAGTGCACCCTGGCTGTACTTCTTCCAATCCAGAACTGTTTGTCCTTTTATCAGGCCATGGTACTTGTAATATCCTCCAGGATCACAATTCAAATGTATCAATTCTTCTACAGTCTTCCTTAAGCAATGAGAATACCAAGACTTGCATCAGGCATACTTTCATCCTCAAAGAGACATCTTTGCGTATCAGTACACTAAAGAGGTCTTGTGCAGCAGATTGACCTAAGGCGATACATCTTTTGATACATCTGCTTCGATGTGCCATGATTATGGATTGAAGCTATATGAAATCCTTGACAACTTCAATCTTTTCTCCATTTATCATGATTTTACTTATTGATCCAATTGTGAGGATTTTGGTTTTCTTCACATTGAGTTGTAATCCATACTGAAAGCTCGATCTTCATCACCAAGTGCTTCAAGTTCTCCTCACTGTTAGCAAGCAAAGTCATGTCATCTGTATATAGCAGGTTGTTAAGAATGCCTTCCCCCAATCTTAATGCCACACTCTTCTTAATATAATCTAATTTCTCTGATGATTTTCTCTGAATAGAGATGAATAATTATGGTGAAAGGATGTAACCCTGATGCACACCTTTACTGATTTTAAACCACA
>PVJH01011008.1:0-10903 GCA_004026705.1 Nesogale talazaci
GAAGTTGTGTGTATTTTGCTGTATATTCTCAGCAAAATAAATAAAATTTAGGAAAAAACCTTGAGAGTATGTACTCTCATTTTTGCCAAGAAGGTGTATTTTCTGCCCATTTAAATCACAGTTCAGTAGAACGTTTTAGTGGTTTCAAAACGAAAAAGTGAAAAGCCAACAAAAAAAACCAAACCTAATGAAATAGGAAGGCAGTGTTGTGCTGATTTATTTTCCGTGCAGAAACATGTCATACTGAGTTGAAGAGAATGAGGAAGATGCAGAAATGGGTCATTTAAGATTTCCAAGGGCAGATGGGAGGGCAAATTCCAGGACCAGTATGAGCCTCTTAATGAGCGTGATACTATTTTAGAGTTTTCAGAGAAGCTCATAGTACGTGACAAATACAAGCAGCAAGATAGAACAAAGAAAACTTCTCCAGAGCGGGAGGCCAGGAAAGCTAGAAGTCCACTGGGGAGTGACAGCACTGATCTTGCCATTGGTTGGAAAAGATTTCATAATACTGACATAGATTAAAAGGCCATCTTTAGTTGGTTACTGTGGTCATAGTGTTTATTTATGTATGATATATGAATTACCTCTGAAATGTGTATATATATTTTCTCTTCTGCAAGTCGGACCAACTTTTATTTTATCAGCACCTAAAAGAGGGGTCCTTTTGAAATATAAATACTGATGAACAATTATTAAACAGTTATAAATTAGAGCAATAATTTCTTTATAACTGCAAGGAGGTGTAGTGTTCATACATTGTGTTGCTAACCGCTAGTTCTGAAGTTTAAAACCACCAGCTGCTCTGCAGGACAAAGACGGGGGTTTCTGCTCTCGTAAAGAGGTACCATGTCATAACTCACGGGGCAGTTCTACCATGTCCAATAGGGATGATGAGTCAACGTTGACTTGATGGCAGTGAGTTTGGTTTGGACTTTTTACAAGAACTATGTCTTACTTGAGCTAATAAAATAGAAAAACTATGAAAATCTTTAAGGGTTTTTTTGTGACCAACATCTTACTTCAACCTTCCCAAGATTAAAGCCATTTACTGTATATACTCGAGTGTGAGCTTACCCAAATATCAGCCAAGGCATCTACTTTTACCATGAAAATTACATTAAAAATGTGCTGAAAAAATTGGCTTATACATGAGTCTATATGGCAATGAAAATTCCATCGTGGTTTATAAATGACATGCGCACATTGTTTTTAGATCCTCAAATAACCCGGGCTTGCTCTCTTCTGCATGGCCGCTTTCTTGTGGAGAGTTACTCGTCTGAGAGAGCGGCGTTATTTGAGATGTGTGGTAGTTTTATAATCTCCTGTCAACTTGAAGATACATAAACTTGTAGGGTTGGTGTTTAGCCCGTCCATCGGGTCGCAGCTTGAGGGTGCCTCCTGGTAAACTCCACTTTCTCTCTGCCTTCACCTGCCTCTGGTTGCTATCAGATCCCTGGAGATGTATCCACCACCACTGGATCCACGTGATTTTGCACCCACTGCCCACTTCTAATCTCACCATATTCTGAATCATTGCCTGTGGCTGCGTGGGTCAGAAGAGGGACTCATGGCCTCATACTGGACGTGTGGATTTGAGTTGGACGGGGCTGTTTTCTTGATATACAATTACTTCTCAATGTAAAGCTTTTCTTACACATACATGAGTGTCACTGGATTTGTTTCTCTAGTCAACCCACCCCAACACAAGATAGAACTAGAAATGAAGTCTTCGAACCTGAAATGTAACTTCTTTCTCTTAGTCTAGGTTGGTTTTGCATCTCATGGTTGTGCAGAAGAGTTCCTAGAGCAGGCCCGAAGACTGTTTATCCTTAGGAAGTGTTGCTGGCAAGGTTGACCCTTGGCCTGGTGTCCTGGGGCTTGGATTTGGGGAGGGTAATTGCCATTCCCTGAATTAATAAGAAGGGCTCACCATGCCTTAATTGTTTGTGCCAGTATAGTGATGCATGCTTGAACACTTGCTTTTCTTCTGGGAGGTTGGAATTGGGGTAGACATTTCATGATCAGCCATCAATGAAAACCTGGGCCCTGAGCTCCCGGAGCGAACAGTGTTTGCGTGTGTCGTCACAGCGCCTTGCTGATGGAGTTAAATGCACCTGGGGACTCTGTCTCAGGAGATCTCTTGGAGTCTGCTCTGGATTTCGCCTCATGTGCCTTTCCCCCGGCTTCTTTTGCGGTAATAACATCATAGCCACGAGTGTCGCTTTATATGCCAAGTCTTGGGAGCCTTCCTAGCAAATCGCTAAACCTGCAGGTTCTCTGGGTAAGACCCTGATACAGTAGTCTTCCTTAGCTTGTTTTCGTTTGTGTTTGTTTTGAACTCCTCAATGGGCCACAGACCTACATCTGTGTTATACAGGCCCACCTCATTCTTTGTGATGCATACAGTGTATTCTGCGTTATGACTATGCTGTGAGTCATTCAGTCTTTTTCTATTTAATGGAAATGCATACATATATAGAGTCCTAGGGGGGGATTTGCTTTCATCACTTCTGCTAGGTCCTGTCCACTTACCTTCCAAAAAAAGGTTCCTCTTAATATTCCAGTGAACAATATGTTAATGCCACGTTTCTTCATACTCTTTAAAAAAATTTTTTGTTTTTTTGTAGGCATCACTGCCCTCTGGTGGTGGGAGTAGGAGGCCCAGCCTTTGCTCCTGTGGAGCTGCTGCTGGAATTGAACCTCCATCCCAGTGGGCCGCAGTCCCGCACACAACCACTATGCCACTGGGGCTCAGCCCATTTCTTCATAGTCTTACTGACCTTGTGCTTTATCAGACATTTAAATGTTTTCCAGCCTCATGGTGAAAATGTCTATGTGTTATAATTAATTTCAATATTCTGACCACTGGTGATGTTGAGGAGTCCTTGGAGGTGCTGCAAATAGCTGACACACTCCAGTGTCAATGGAAAGATTGGAAGTTCAAATCCAGTGCACTTTGGAAGAAATATCTGGTGATCTACACCCCCCAGTCCCTGCCGCCCCCTACCCCCCAAATCTCCCATTGAAGAAAACCCTTTAGAGCGTAATTATCGTCTGACGCACATGAAGTTGCCATGAGTCAGAATCAACTTGCTGCAAACAATTTGTTTGGAATGCCTTTTCTTACTCTAGGTTAATTGGTTTGTTCTCATCCTTTGTCCTTAGTTCTATTCTGCGGCATATCTTAGTTGATTGACATATGCTCTTGATATATCAAAGAGCTTAGTCTTCCATCTTTATTGTTCCAGTTTTAAGTTAGTGTTTTTCTCTTTAAATCCTCCTAGCGCCTATCATCTAACAAAAGTCCTTCACCTTTGTGAAGTGAAATTTTTGGCCTGTCAGCCACAGGGCATTTATTTCCAAGGTCAGTATTTTCTAGTCTGTTGCTCAGTTGCTTCTGTGAGAAGCGATGCCTTCTTAGGGGAGTTTTCTCTGTAAAGCTGCAGCAATTGAATTGCGGGCTTTCTCACACACAGTATAGTTTGACTGGCGCCCACCTCCCCCCATGTGTTTCTATAGCCGAGGGCACTCCAGTGCAGACCTCAGAGGATGAAGGAGCTTCCTACACTTTATCGAACCCCTGACAGGGAGGGAGCTCAGGCTCCACCACCCATTTCCCATCTGTCGGAGCTGGCCACCTTTGATGTGAAGTGTCTGTAAAGGAGGAGCCAGGCAGTGTCTCACCACCTGCAATCCCCAGACCGCAACTATCATGTATCATAAAAGGTTACCAGGATTTCGTTATCCTGCGCTATTTTTCATCTAACTGCTCTGGAGTCTGGGTTCCCGTACCCATAAATATTCATCACATTTGGACTGCTTTCTAAACAGTAACAATTCCTTCCATTTTTAGAGAAAAGCAATCATATCATGTTGCCTATGTGTAGAGTCCTAGCTGTGACAGCACCCAAGTTGACATCTTATCAGAAATATGGGTTATCGCTTGGCACCTCATTAGACTCTATGGGAAAACATACATAAGGGTCAGCAGACAGACCTGGAAGGGTTTATAGGGCCCCCTTTTCCTTCTGTTTCTCCTTTTTTTTTCATGCCAATATAAGATAGGTAAGATACACAATCCTAAGGAGAAAACAGCAGATCCAATAGTTCTGGGGAGAGAAGCGAGGTGGGGGAGGAGCCAACAAACTCAGGGATAAAGGGACAACAAGAGTTTGAAAATCAATGGCAAGGAAGGTGTTAAACACCTCATGGGGTTTGATCAAGTGCAGTGTAACCCAGAGGACATATTGAGAGCCGAACGAAGGGTGAACATGATAGTGGGACTGGAGGAAAGTAAAAGGAAAGAGAGAACTAGGAGGCAACAGACATCGATAGAAGTCAAAATGCAGGCATGTACATACGTAAATATATTTATATCTAAGGACAGGGAAATAGATCTAGGTACATCTATTTATATGTTAAGTATCAAGATAGCAGACTCATTGGGCCTCTACTCTAGTTCTCCCTTAATGCAAGAACAATTTGTTCTAATAATCTGGTATTCTGTGATGCTCACCTTTCCTACATGATTGCTGGCGATAAAATGGGTGCATAAGCAAAAGTGGCAAAGAAAGATGATGGTGTCCAGTTATTAGAAGGTATAGCACCTGGGGTCTTTAAAGACTTGAAGTTAAAAAAAGCCACCACCTAGCAGGGAAGCAAGAAAGCCCACACAGATGAAGCACAACAGCCTGTGTGATCATGAGGTATAGAGAGGAGCCGGTATCAGGCATCAGAAGATCCAAAACAAACAATCATATAACACAAACGAGAGGGTTCAGAGGGGAGACCCAAATCCTATCTGTAGACAGCTGGACTCTCCTTTACAGAAGGGTCACAACCAACCAGTGTGCAGTGAAATAGCACATGAAATTCCTTTTAATTTAACTCCTTTAATACTTCCTTCTCCCCCTTCATCATGACCCCAGTTCTGCCTTTCCGTCCTGGCTTGACCATAGCATATACACTGGTATAGATAAGAGCTCTTGACACACAGAATCCAGGACAGATAACCCCCTCAGGAACAATAGTGGGACTAGCGATACCAGGAGGGTAAAGGGAACGTAGGGAGAGAAGGTGGAGAAAGAGAACAGACCTCAGTGATCAACATATAACCCCTACCCCTGGTTCCTGGGGGGAGCGAGAGAGAAACAATAGAAACGTGGGTGAAGGGTAGACAGCAGATGGTGTAAGATATGAAAATAATAATTTATCATTTATGAAAGGTTTATCATTTATGAGGGTGGGAGGGGGGAAAGAAGCTGATACCAAGGGCTTAAGTAGAAGGAAAATGTTTTGAAAATGATGATGGCAACATATGTACAAATGTGCTTGATACAATTCATATATGGATTGTTAAAAGAGATGTAAGAGCCCCCAGTAAAATGATTTGTGGGGAAAAAAGAAAAAGGAATATGGGCTCCTCCCCAGAGGGGAGGAGCGTGACCCCACTCAGGTGCTGTTGAACTGGATCAAGTGGCTGGGCATCCCAGGTGTCAATGGCATTAATTTCTAGAACGGCCATGGTAGTAGACAAGTTTAGGGACTCTTCTGGTCTGGTGAGAAACGCTGTAACTGTGGTTTTCTTGAGATGGATTGAAGAGGAGATTTTAACCCAGGGGTCCTCAAACTTTTTCAACAGGGGGCCAGTTCACTGTCCCTCACACCGTTGGAGGACTGGACAGCAGTTAAAAAACAAACAAAAAAACTATGAACAAGTTCACTGTGGGCCCTGGGATGCGTCGGTTGCTAAGCAGGAAGGGAGTGGCGGCAAAAACACCAGGTGCCCGGATAAACGTCCACTGCGAGCAATATGTGACCTGCAGACCATAGTTTGAGGACGCCTGGTCTGAGGTCTTAAAGGCTTGAATATGAACCAGCGGCCATCTAGCTGAGAAGCCACAAGCCCATGTGGAAGAAGCACACCATCCTGTGTGATTATGAGGTGTCAATAGAATCAGGTACCAGGCATCAAAGAACAAAAAAATCGTATTGTGAATGAGGAGGAGTGCGGAGTGGAGACCCAAAGCACATCTGTAGACAGCTGGATACCCCCTTGCAGATAGAATGTAGAGAGGACTTTAGCCAGTCAGGGTGCAGTATAGCATCAATGAAGCATACAACTTTCCTTTAGTTCTCTTAGACTTCCTCCTCCCCCACTATCATGACACCAGTTCTACCTTACAAATCTGGCTAGACCAGAGCATGTACAAGGACACAGACAAGAGCTGGAACGCAGGGAATCCAGGACAGATAAACCCCTCAGGGTAGTGATACCAGGAGGGTTAGGGGGAGATGAGGAGAGATAGGGGAACTGATCACAATTATTTATAACTCCTTCCCAGGGGGAATGTACACTAGAAAAGTGGGTGAAGAAAGACATTGGTTAGTATAAGATGTGAAAAAATAGTAATTTATAAATTATCACGGTGTCATCAGGGAGAGAGGGTGGGTAGGGAGGGGAAAAGTTGTAAAGCTGATTCCAGTGGCTCAAGTAGAAAATATTTTGAAAATGATGATGGCAACAAATGTACAAATATGCTTGACATGTATATATGTATGTATGGATTGTGATAAGAGTTGTACGAGTCCCCAGTAAAAAGATTTTAAAAATACATCTTCCAAAATTAAGAAATATGTTAAGCAGTCATAAAAGAGTAATATATTTACATACCTACCATCTTAATCTAATCTTAAAATTCTAGCTGAAATATATATACTCTTCCATGATCTCAACATCATTTGTTCTTTCAGAAGTAGTCTTTATGTGTCAAGTCAGTGTCTATCTTAGTCCTGATATTATCAATTTAATATTTATCATTCTTGTGCACACTTTCCCTGGTTCATTTGTGTGGGTGAAAGTGCTTGGCTGTTCAGTGGAAGGTTGCTGGTGGAGCTCACTATTAGTTCCTAGTAGGAAAGGCTTGGCAGTCTGCCCCTGTACAGATGCCAGCTTTGGGTCCCTTAGGGGGGGCCCTTTTACCCTGTACTAAACTAATAGGGGGCTATGAGTTGAAATCCACTTTGAGGCATACAAAAGCAGCAGCAATGACTTTCCAGTCTTCTCTTGTGAAAGTCCTTCCCATCCTCAGAGGATAGAAACATTCCCTACTGATTTTTCACAGTACCCTCATAGTTTCATGTTGTTGTTCTTGGGTGCCATTGGGTGATTTCCTACTCCCAGGATCCTATGTACAACCAAACACAACAACGAACACACCACCAGATCTTGTCCCATCTTCTGAGTGATTCCTCTCGCAGAGTCCATTGTGGTAGCCCTTGGTGCCAATCCATCTTTTTGAGCATTTTCATTTTTTCACTGACTCTCTGCTTCATCAATGTCCTTTGGATGTTGATTGTTTTCCAGAGACTGGTTCCTTCGGGAGCCGTGGCCAAAGTCTGGCAGACAAAGTCTTGCGGTGTTCACTTCTGAGGAGCACAGACTCACTTCTCTGAGACAGATGTGCTCATTTTGGGGGCAGTTCCTGGTGTAGCTCCTGTTGTTCACTCGCACCAGAAGTCAGAGAACTCTTCTCTGATCTAATTGGGCAGGTGTGAAGCACACCCCAAACAGGCCAAATTCCTCTTTCAGTTCATAGTCACTGTTAGCTAAAGTTTGGGGCCTGATTTCGGCAGCTAGGCCTACAGTTTGTTCGCTGCCGTTAAGTGGTGTTTCATGGAGACATTCTGTATCGGCAAATGAAGTCACCATTGGTTGGTCCTGGGTATCTTCATGAACCTTGGTGCTGGTGTGGGCTAACCCCAGTGTCAGTAGTTCACAACCACCAGCTGCTCCAAGGGAGAGAGAGAGAGAGAGATGAGGCTTTATGTTCCCCAAATGATTTCGTTTTGGAAACTCACAGAAGCAGTCCTCTGTCCAACAGAGTCAGTAAGTGTTGAATGGAATCAGTGTTTTCCTTGTGATAGCCGGAGACTCGGGTTAAAATGGGAGTCAGGGCACAGTGAGCACAACCAACCCGGAGACCGAGGGTGGTCACCCTCCTGCTAATCTGGTGCATGCAGGGATTTATCCTGTTCTTAAATGAGCGGTGTGTTTCTCCCCCAGCATCAGCCTGCTTCTCACCGCGTTTCCACTGTCATCGATTATTTGAAGGTAGTCACTCGGGTTCTAAGTAGGAAAATGGCATGTTTTAGATAGGGAATTTTCCTTTGTCAAAGCATTTCATGGGGTGGGGGTTTGGGGGCGGCACAACGTTGCCCCCCGAGTCATTACCAAGTGAGGATTCCTTAGTTTCTGGTTTGGGTTCTGAATTTCCCCAGACCGTCTTAAGGAAATGGCAAACAACCAGACCCACTCCAACCTTATTAAGTTGATTCGACTCAGTGACCTAAGGGCCAAGCTCCCCTGTGTTTCTGAGGCTGCCTTTTCTGGACCAGAGAAACTCATCTTGCTCTTGCTGGGTGGCTGGCGTGTTTGAACTAGGGACCTTGCAATTAACAGCCCAACGACTAGCTCCCTACACCACCAAGTCCCTTGCAATGATGTAATGATCCTTGAACTTAGCAGAGAGAGAGAGCACATTTGCATTCCTCGCCTTCTTTATTCAGACAGTGACAGTGCGTTGTCGTTGTCGTTAATGGTGTTGCTCTCTCTCTCAATCTGTAAAATGCGTGAAGAAAGTTGTTTTGAATGACAATGCTTACTCCTCCTTGTGAGATGTGTTTAACAGATAAGAAAGAGGACCAGCACTGCTTCAATAAGCGTGATTCTTTTTTTTTTTTTAAATATAAATTATTTTATTGGGGACTCATACATCTCCTTTCACGATCGATAGTATGCAGACCACATTTGCACATTTGTTGCCATTATCATTCTCGAAACATTCTCCTTCTACCGAGGCCCCTGTACCAGCACCCCATATTTCCCCTCCCTCCTGACTCACCCTCCCCCATGAACCCTTAACAATTTATAAATTGTCATTATTTTGTTACCGTACACTGTCCAATGTGTTCCCTCACCCACTTCCCCATTGTCCATACCCCAGAGAGGAGATCATATGTAGGACCCTACAATAGGTTCTCCTTTCGATTCCACCTTCCTGGCATCACCACTCTCACCCCTGGTCCTGAAAGGATCAACTGTCCTGAAATACCTCTGTTTCTGGCTCCAGTGTACATCCCCTGGTCTGCCTAGATTTGTAAGGTAGAATTGGGATTGTGATACTGGAGGAAGCATTTAATAACTAGAGGAAAGATGCATATTTCATTGTACCTTAACTGGCTCATCTCCTACCTACAATCCCTTTGTAAGGGGCTGTCGCTTTACCTATTGATGGACTTTGGATCCCCAATCTATACTTCCCCCTCATTTATAATATAATTTTTAGTTCTTTGATGCCTCATACTCAATTCCTTTGACACCTCGTCACACAGGCTGGTGTGCTTCTTCCATGTGAACTTTGTGGCTTCCGAGCTAGATGGCTGCTTGTTTACTTTCAATCCTTTAAGATCCTAGATGCTACAAGTTTTGATAGCCAGGCACCATCAACTTTCTTCACCACTTTTGCTTATGCACACATTTGTCTTCAGTGATCGGAAGGTGAGCATGATGGAATGCCAGTTTAATAGAACAAAGGGTTATTGCATATTGAGGAAGTGCTTGAGTGGAGGTCCAATGCCCATCTGCTGTCTTAATACTAACCCTATAAGTGTATGCACATTCTTATTGAGATCTTCTATGTTGAGGAGTGGAATTTTTGTAATTGGTTGAAGAATGCTGAGTCACAATAGAGGAAGACTTGGCTTCCACCCCAGGCCCATCTTGTCTCAGTCTTGATGCTTCACTTCCCTGAGTTGCCAAACTTTTCTGTCTTGGGGCCTATCTGCTCATGTTGTTCCTCTGTCCCATAAAACTGACTCCAGGTATGCTGAAAAGGTAAAACCAAGAGAGCTTTTAAAAGAAAAAGCAAGAAACTGAGGACACGCAGAAGTCAATCAAAACTCATTTCTGCAGGTTGGCGGCCCTGGTTGACCTCAATAACTCTATATTGACTAACGGATTACTCTCTTCAGCTTGGGTATTACCAGTATGACAGCTACTCAGTTGGAGGCTTTAGAGAGAGTATTGTGTTCATGAGCCGTGAATTCCATTTAAAAAATCCTTGTGTGATTTTTTTTTTTTTTGTCTTTTGGGCATCACTCCTTGTGTGATTTTTAAGAAAGGCTTTCTAGAGTTTTCTGAATGAGAAATAAGAACGCCTGTGACAGCAAAAGATGTGGGCATGGATTTGGAGTTTATGAATTGGTATCAGAGAGATTTCCATCTGAGCTGAGTGATAGCAAGAAAATAATCACACAAATAAAAAGACTGAGTAAGACTTCACCTCTTAGCTTTAGATGCTCCTGAGGTATTTAGACAATAAACAAGAAATTAAAAGCAACGCCTTATTATGGTCAGAGATTTGCACATACTAGCAAATGCCCAGTATTCTCTTGGAAGGCATCTTTTGAGCACTAAGCTTCAAAATCTTGATCAGAAACTTTTAATGGCATGAAGCGAACTTGTGGCAGATTTAGGTAGGAAATACCAAGCATGAGGGACTAGTTGTAGCCTGGCTTTCGGAAAAGTACTCAGGGCTTCGTGACAAGAAAAGTCAGTAGAGAAGGCAAATGGAGTAAGAAGGAATGAATGAAGATGACGCTTGATGCTTGTCAAGATGGCTCTGTGAGTTGAACTTACCTCTGCATGACTGTGATCTTTTAAGAGAGAATGCCATTGTACAATTTCTTATATATGCATTTGGAATCTGAATATAGCCGTTTTCCAATACTGATGGCATTTTATTTTCCTAGGGCTGTCATAAAATACTACAAAGTATGAGTATCTTTAAAGGACACACATTTATGGTCTACAAGGAGGCAGAAAGTGCAAATCAAGGTG